>PVIH01017655.1:25292-41205 GCA_004025045.1 Sigmodon hispidus
CCTCCCTCCCTCCCTCCCTCCCTCCCTCCTTCTCTCCCTCCCTTCCTTCCTCAGGGTCTCTCTATCTTAGCTTGGCTATCCTGGAATTCACTTTGTAGCCCAGGCTTGTACTCACAGAGACCTGATTGCCTCCCCCACCCTCCCAGTGCTGGGATTAAAGGATCGGGCCACCGCACCTGGCCAAAACATGTAGCTCAAGAGGCCTCAAACTCATGATCCTCTTACCTCCACCTCTTCACTCTATCCCACTGGCATGCACCACCACATGACGGGCGACAGGCAGCATTTTCATTTTAAATGCCATTAATTGTTATTTTGATATTCGTTATGGTAAAGTATGAATTAGTTTAGAATTCTGTCAGCTTATTTTGTATATAGGAGGTGTGTGAAAGGCTCTTGTTTGTGTGTGTGTGTGTGTGTGTGTGTGTGTGTGTCTGGTTATCTATGTCTCTGTGCCTGATTGGCAGCACCTAGGCCCTGTAACAGGGCAGTGAACTGGTCTCATTTTATAGTGAGTGTTACCTACTTCATCAGTTGCTACAATTAACAGGGTATCACAAATGGATGGCCTCATCAAAACTCAGTCCCCTAAAGTTCCAGAAGTTAAGTCTGAGGTCAAGGTATTGGCATCCTTGCTCCCTCTGGAGGTGCTGTCTGGACCCTGCACTTTTTGGTTTGTTTCTGGCCCTGGACACCCTAGTTTTCATAGAGTTGCCTCCCCAGGCCTATCCCCAAGTTTTTTCTTTCATAAAGATGCTAATCACATTGTATTCAGACCTTCTTGGCTTTAGTACTATATCTGTAAAGACCTTATTTCCAATATTCTTTGGTACCAGAAGTTAGAACTTTGTTGTATCAGTTTTCAAGGGGAAACAATTAAACCAACAACATCCAAGGTGGCACACTCCTCAAATGCAAGACATATAGTGAGAAATAACCCACTAAACATAAAACAGTATGTCCAATATTTGGAGCCTTAATGGTTTATTATTGATAACAACCAGTCTTGTGTGGGCTCTGATTATTTCCCAGGAGTACCAGCAAGAACCAATGGAAGAAACAGAAGCTGTTGACAGAGATTTGCTTTCTTACTGGTAACAAGAAAGGGTCCAGAGAGATTATGTAACTTATCCAAGACCACATGGCAAAGACAGCATAGGCCCAGACTCTTTGCCTTTCTCCAGGCCAGGGCACCCACTGTGCCATGCATTTCTTTAACAAATGGTTTCTTCCAGCTCTGAGCAGAGGCTTCACATTTGATTAAATTCCATGTCCAGTTTCTAAGTCTCCACAGAGATTGTCCCTAGAGGACCTCATATTATTTGCTGTCCCTGTGGATATAGCAGTCAGATGGTTGACTGGCAGACAGCTGTGTATCCTGAGGTGGCTCTTAGGACCTGACACATAGTTCTGGTCATGGTTGCGGGCCAAAGGTGAGTTACACAGACTTGCAAAGTCAGCTCCTGGAAGCCACTGCCAGTTCTTTTGGCCAAAGGACCCTGGAAGGATAAACCGCCAGCTTTCTCTTCTGGAGCAGGATGTAGATAGTGTGTTTCAAAAGGGACAAGGGGGTGGGGAATCCTTTTGTTCTGCCCTCCTGCTGGTGGCATGCTGGCAGCATTGAGCTCAGAGTTCTATCGCTTAGAGAACTCAGTGCCCAGCTCTTCCCAGGAAAGACTGTGTTCCTGGCCTACCTGGCAGAGTTGGAGTTCCCAGTTGGTGGATTTGGGGAACTTTGATTTTAAGAATATTTTATAGGGGCTGGAGAGATGGCTCAGCGGTTAAGAGCACCATCTGCTCTTCCAGAGGACCCGGGTTCGGTTCCCAGCACCCACATGGCAGCTAACAACTGTCCGTAGTTCCAGTTCCAGGCAAACACCAAGGCAAATAAATAAATAAAGTTTTTTTTAAAAAAAAAGAATATTTTATAAACTGCGCAATATGCTTTTCCTTTCAGCGTAGATATTGGTGTGAGAATTTGTGGCAATGGTTTCCAGAGCGTCTCACATCCAACAGGGCATTCAGTCACAAGTAGAGTGGGCTGGATCTCACTTCCCTGTCTTTCTTCTCTCCTGCACTGTCACGTTGTTATCCGCAGACAGAGCTTAGACGTGAGCATCATCCCATCTCCACACTCCTCTGGGGGTATCTAAGAATATTACCGAGATGCTTTGAAGAAGCCTCCTTTTACTTCCCCCTACAGAGCTAATTAAGGCCTCACTAAGGAAAGCTGTTTCAAGGACAGACTTGGAACTTTTGGTTTTCTTTCCCCCATTATCTTTAAGCTGTGTGTTCCTCACATGGAACAGCTTTGGCTTTTGTAGGGTGTTAATCCCAGTCTGTGGATTGCTACTTTCTCCCTTCTCATGTCCAGTGGTGGCTTGTCAGCCCCTCACCGGGACAAGACAAATCCCCAGTTGTTTGGGAATCTGACAATATGTGTGAGAAAGGTTTTGGCTGAAGTTGGGCTTTTGATTGACCTGTTCTTCCCTCACGGTCTCCAACGCCCCTGACCTTGGAGCATTACATTTGTTTTGCCAACACCTCTCACTGTGACTGGCATGCAGTGAATGTTTGTTGTATGGAGTTGTTTCTGATTACTCGTGGCACAAAGCCCAGGAAGATTGGCTGAGCCTCAGAAACATCATGGGGTGGCTTCCTGCTGAGGCAGTCTTCCCGTGCAATGTAAGTTTTTAACAATTAGTCTGACCATCTGCATTTGTGGTGCAAAAGCACCATGGACTGTGACTTCAACAATGAGGATTTACTGTCTCAGTTCTGCTGAAGTCTGGGGACAGTGTGTTGGCAGCCTTGGCTTTTCCACAGCCCTCTGCCCTTGGCTGGCAGATGGCACGTCTCTGTGTCCTCACATGCTCTTCTCCTCACATTTCCTTTTCTGTCCAAATGGCTTCAGTCTTGCCTCTCGCTCTCATCTTTCTTTCTTTTCTTTCTTTCTTTCTTTGTTGTTGTTTTGTTTCTGATACAATCTCACTATATAGCTTTGGTTTGCCTAAAGCTCATTATATAGATCAGGTTGGCATCGAACATATAGAGATCCACCTGCCTCTGCGCCCACATGGTTGGATTAAAGGCATGTGCCCTGGCCCTCAGTCCTTTTCTTGAAGCCTTAAGTTAGACTGGACAAAGGCCTACCCATAGGCCTTATCTTTAATGAGCTCCTATAAGTCACTGTTACATTCTGAGATACTGGGGGATGGGGTCTCAGTAGGTGAGTTCCTGGGAAAGGAGTACAATTTAGTGCATATGCCACATACATCTTTGTGCTTCTCAATCATCAGGTTCTCCCCACTCATTTACAGATCAGGACCCAATGTTGTACAAATATCTCTCTCTCTCTCCTCTCCTCCTCCTTCTTCTTCCTCTCTCTCTCTTTCTCTCTCTCTCTCTCTCTCTCTCTCTCTCTCTCTCTCTCTGCATGATCAACTGGGAAGCAGTACGGACCACTGATTCCGATTGCCTCTGTGTTCCTGCATCTTCAGAGACAAAAATTTCCCTTTCTACTGGATAGAGGGTCTCTTGACTTGCTGTTCTTCAAAGGTCAAAGTGCTGTGTTCTGAACCCTGCCATGGGGTGGGGGGAGGGCCAGGAATCCTTGAATGAATACATTAAGAGTTGATGAAACATGGAAGAAATGTGTGTTGTCATGGGCGCAGTAGTGTCAAGGACCAATGCCTCAGACCCATGAGACCCATGACCCTCTGGTCAGGCTCTCAGGGATGGAACAGCCTCCCTCTGGTCTGAGTACTTATGATGACTGCTGTAGATTCCCCCACAAGGTTGTCCACAGTCTGGGCCCACTGACTACAGAGACTTCTTATTGAGGCCAGCTAACCTTTTCCTGCACTGTATATAACAAACACACAAAGTTTCAAGGTTGCTGTGCAGTTGGTGACCTATGTCAGATCGAGCACAGCCCAACCACCTGATCCCAGCCTCTCTGTCCGTGTGTCTGTCTTCCTTTATTCCCTCATGGTCCCCACTCCGGTCAAGGTACCATGTTGGTCACAGTATTCAACCGTTTGTTCTCTGAATCTTAGCTTATTTCTCTTCTGAGATGCCAGCATGCTTTGTACTAAACCTACTAGACGATTTTGTTTTGTTTGTACTCTGGGATGGTCTCGAACTCTTGATGTTCTGCTTAGCTTCCCAAGCTCTAATGTTACAGGTGTGTGCCACTTGATGCTCAGTGTCTCTACAAGTTGTTTTTTTTTTTTTTAAATATTTAGTAAGTACTCTTAATTGATAATAATTTCTTATCTAATTTCTAGCCATGTTACCCAGAAAAAGTTAGACGAACATTGTCAACAGACTTACATTCAAAATGCAGAAGTCTACTTTTCTATCACATGTCATTTGCTTTTACTTACAAGTTATAAAGAAGTTCATTCTATAGACTTAATAAATACCTCCTCTGTTATTATTTTCAGGATTAAAAAGCTAAACATATAAAACTTTTATTAATAATAAATTATAAGCAATTATACCAAAAGTGACCCTTTGTTATGGGACCCCAGTTAAGTTTGACTGTTAAGATTTCAAAGTAAGTTATATTTTAAAAAGAAGTTAGCAGGTGCCCTTCTTATTTGTAATGGCCATTCAAAATGTAACTAATTAATATGAAATCAGTGGGAGGCTTTGGAGCACTCAGGCCTAAATGGGATGAGTATCAAGCTTCTTCTCTCATGCAGGTGAGAAGATGAAAGAACTCAAGAGCCAGAGGTGGTGGATGACCATAAGGAAACATCATGTTCCAGATGCAACAGGACTGCTCCATGTAAGAATGTACAAAGATTTTGGCAGCATGCACAAGATCTGAATAAATTAAAACCAGACAAAACTCCATCACTGAAAATGGGAAATGAGCACAAGGTTCTGCCTCTAACTAATAAGAAGATATTAGCAATGAACACCTCTTGGGCAGGGAAAGGTAAGTTTTTTTTAGTGGAATGCCATTGTGGATATCAACCACACTCCAGAGCCCTCTGCCCAGGAGTAGCTGGCCCACACAAATAAATTCCCCCTTTCTCTTTTTTTAACTAATTTTTTTTTAAAAAGAATTGTTTATTTATTATGCATACAGTATACAGAAGAGGGTACCAGATGTCATCATAGATGGTTGTGAGCCACCATGTGGTTGCTGGGAATTGAACTCAGGTCCTCTGGAAGAACGGTCAGTGCTCTTAACCTCTGAGCCATCTCTCCAGCCTGTTTTGTTTTTTATTTTTAACAGTTAAAAAAATGTTAAATTAAAAATGGATCCCACAACCCTTAACCTATTTCAATCACTGTTCAGACTGATGTTTTTGCCCCATTGGGACAGTGTGTTTTCTCCTGTAACACTAAGCCAACCGTGGAACCTCCTTCTAAGGTTCTCTGAGGGAAAATGACCAGGGAATGTTAAATCTGCATTTGCCTTTAACTGTCCATCTCCCCACTACAATGTTTATTTTAACTTTTTACCAGGTTCCTGTAACCTCCACCCTGGCTTCCCCTGGCTTAGCTCTCTTCTTTCTTGGGAGGCTCCCTCTAGTTTGTGCTGTGGACATGTGTGTCGCTTCACTCCAGGCTGGCTGTCAACAAGTGGATCTTCTGTGGCACTTCCATCCATTGCTCCTCCCATTTCATGCTCACTGCCTATGTCCACAGCTTCTTTCAAAAACCACAATTATAGCCTGCATTGCGTCACGATTGCATGTGGCAATGTTACTCTTCCTTCTCAGGTCACAGACAGCTGTTCTAAGATGCAGGTTTTATCTTTATTTGGTGTGGTATGGCCAACAGCTAAGGAGATGATGGCCCTGGGAAAGACATCATGCTGCAATCCCCAAGAGGAAGGTGATACACCATGTTGTAAAGGGACTACAGTTAGTCAGGAGGCAGAGGAAGTGGAGAACTATGGCAGGGGACCGTATTGTGTGGGGAAGGAACAGATGACACATGAAAGGCTGGCTGTGGTTTTCGGCTGGTTTCTTGGCATTTGAGATATTGGAATTACCCTCCAGTTGTCTGGTACCTAAGCAGAGTGATTAGGGCAGGACGGTCATAGTGGGACCACAGTGGGACTGTGAACTGTTGGAAAAGTACACTTATAGATCCAGTACTAATGGTCCCAGAGACAGGTAGCATTTGGAGAGCAGTTTCTGTGGTGGGCAAAGCCCATATCTGAAGCCATCAGAAATATATAAATTCTATAACATCACCAACAGAGCAGAGGTGGTCTATTTATTCCTTTGCGTTCTATCCTGAGGATACAGTTTGAGGTATTGTAGACATTTACTACATGACTAATTAGTTTTTTCCCACTTGATGCAAACCTAGACATATCTAGGAAGAGAGAATGCCAGCTGAGGAATTACCTCCAGAAGACTGGCCTGTAGGCAGGCTTGGGGGTCATATTCTTGATTAATAATTAATATGGCAGGATCCAGACACTGTGGGTGGTGCCACTCTTCAGTAAACAAACGGTCTTTCCGGTAGCTGAGCAGTTCCTGAGAGCAAGCCAATAAGCAGCATTCCTCCATGGTCTCAGCTTTAGTCCTGAACTCTACCTTTCTACCTTGAGTTTCTGTCCTGACTTCCCTTCTTGATGGACTGTAAGCTGGAAGATGAAATAATCCCTCTCACCCCCAGGTTGTTTCAGCCAAGGTGTTTATCACTGCCTAGAAAACAGACTAAGAATGCTTATGAATTGAAGGGCATTCCTTATTTTCTGACCACCACTCTAAATGTCACAGCTTGGCTTGGGTTGAATGACAGTTTGTTCTCTCTCTGAGCATATAAGGGGAAGGCTACAGATTATTGCTGTAAAGAATTTTGGGGTACTTCAGGTACCTGCTCAGTTCATTCACTGACCATGTCTCACACCTGTGTTGGGCATGAGCCAGAAGAAGCAGACTCTGTGTTCCCAAGGAGTTCAACATGAGGCAGTGCAAGCTAGATATGCCTTGTCATTTTTGTCATAGACTCAGCAGAATAGAGACAAAGTTACAGTGCTGGGCACAGAGTGTGACCTTAAAGGATTGGTATCTATCTGATAGATTAACCTGGCCTGTGTATTGCTAATGTCTTGAGTGGACATGATGGCTTGCTTCATGGCATAAAGTGTGGCCAAGAAGTGCAGGCTTAGTCACGCGTTCCTTAATAGTTACTCTTAACCTAACTAGGAATCCATTTGTGTCCCCCCACTCTCTGTACTGGCTGAACCTCAGCATGCTCCACTGTCATCAATTTTAGGAAAAAACAAGACTGAAAACCGTCTTTTGACGGTTCTGTGATTATTGTGCACATTCTCAAGTTAATGTGCCAGGTTAAAATATAACTTTTATTATAATTTGAGGGTGAGATGAATCTTATGCCAAGAACTAATTTTTGAATGTGAGGTTGCTGAGATTATGAGATTCTTGATGAGTGCAGCAGGGGATGTGTTCAGATGATGAGAAGGGGAAAGAATATTTCCTTTGGCTCTGTGAAAGAATAGCTACAATTGATACATTTATTTACATTGATGAATATATTTCCACACATACTTTTCTCCTTGTATATGATGAAGTAATTAATTCTTTTATTTTTAGCAAGAAAAAGTAGAAGTTCATTAATGTGACTATTATATGTGTCCGTGGGATGCTAATGTTGACTTTTTCCAAGGGTGATTAAAAATTAAGCTTCTATAGTCTTTGTTTTTCTTCATTTCCCTTAAGCTTTCCTTCTTCCCTTTCATGGTCTCCTTTTTAGTTTAGTGACTCACACAAACACACATACATGCATACAATTAGCATTATTATTACTGTATGTGTATGCTTTGCCTTGGAGCATATGTGAGGGTCAGAGGATAACTTTGTGGAGTCAGTTTTCTCCTTTCATTTTTATGTAGATTCCAGGGATTGAACTCAGATTGCCAGGCTTCTGCAGTAAGAACCTTTACCCGATGAGCCATTTTGCTGGCCTTAAATCTAGGTTTTGCCCATGAGAGAAATACACAGTTATTTATCTTTCTGGTTTATTTTGGTTAACTTAATGACTTCCAGTTGTATCCATTTTCCTATAATGCTATGATTTTATTTTTTCTTTGTAGTCACACACAATTTTATTATGTATATGTAGTACATTCTTTATCTACTAGTCTATTGGCAGATATCCATCCTGGTTCCATTTTCTAGTTACTGTAACTAATGCAGTAAGCATGGATGTGCAAGTTTCTCTGAGGTCTGTTGAGAGTTCCTCAGTACAGACAGAAGAATGGTATAGCAGCGTCATGTAGTAGTTCTGTTTTTAGATTTTGACTAACCTCCATACTGATTGCCACAATGACTGCACATTTTTTCATGCCCAGCCCCAATGAAAAAGGATTCTTCTTGCCCCACACCCTCTCCAACATTTGTTGTCCTGTTTCCTTAATAGCTATGGTCAGGTGGAATCTTAAAGTGGTTTTAATTTACACTTCCCTAGTGACTAAGGATGTTGAACATTTTTCAAACATTTGTTGGCTGTTTATATTTCTTCCTGAGAATTCTCCATTCAATACATAAGCCCATTTATTGATTTGATGGTCCTTTTTTATCATCTTGTAGTCTGAAGTTTCTGTCCCTGCCAGAAACTCTCAAATACCCGGCAGCATCTTATTAAGTAATTGACTCTGAGGCTTAATATTATAGTAACTGCTGGGCCAGTAGCTCAAGCATATTACTATCTAGCTCTTACACTTAAGCTAACCCATAATTATCTGTGTTTAGCCATATGGCTTGGTACATTTGCTCAGTCCAGCATTCTCGTCTTGATTCCTTTGCATCTGGCTGGCATCTCCTTTACCTTCTCTATGGTGATATACTGTCTATTTAATAAAGTCAGTCTGGAATATCAGAGGACAGAATCTCCCACAGTCAAGCTATGAAAGTCACTGGTCATTCAAGGGTATTGTTTTATCTCCAATACTCATGTATTTCTGTATTCTTTCTTGCTATTGATTTACTTATCATACTATGATCTGGTAAGATATAAGGTGTTATTTCAACTCTATTGCATTTAGTAATACTTGATTTGTAGCCTAGAATGTGGTCTACTTTAAAGAAGTTTCTACTGACTGGTGGAAACAATGTGTATTCTGTTTAATTCAGACAGAATATTTTGTGTATGTTCATTAAATTAGTTTATCTATGATGTAATTTAATGCTCAGGTTTCTTTGTTTTTAGTGTGAATGTCTATCTAGATATAAAGCTGGGGTGTTGAAACCACTTACTATTATTACTGTTAGGATTTATTTTACTTTTATGTTCATTAGTGCTACTTTTATGAAACTAGGTACCCTAATGTTCGGTGCATTTACAGTTAAATTTTTGTGTTCATTCTGTGAATGGTTCCCTTCATTAATCTACAGTGGCCTTAAAAAAAAAAAAACTATTGTAATTTTGTTTTGAAGCCTGATTTATCAAATCCAGGATGGCTATGCCAGCAGGAATAGCAGTTATCTCAGGGCTCAAAATGTATCCTTCCACACTTTGCTGGCTTGATGTTTGTTGAAAGGAGATCTGATGTTAGTCCGACATTTTTACCTTAGCAGATGAAATGTTGGTTTTCCCTCACAGCTTCTCACAGTATTTCTTTGCTTTACATGTTGACATCTTGATTATATATGTCACAGAGACCATCTTCTCTGGTCATGTCTTCTTGAGCTCCTAAATGCCTCATATTTCTCTGTGGCTTTGAGAATCTACTGTAATTTCATCTAGTGGGTTCTCTGTGCTGCCAGTGTTCATATCAGGTCCTAATTCTATGCAGTGGACTCTTAGGTTTGGTCTCTCGATTTCATCCCATAGCTCTTAGATGTGGCCCTGCTCATCTGGCTTTTTCTTAATTGATGTTTGAACTTGGCCTACCACCGGCTTTGTCGAGTCTATGGCTGAGTCTTTCCTCTGTTTGGTTTTTTTTTTTTTTTTAAATAGAATCATCAAGTTTTTCTCTCCCAACATTTCTGTTTGCTTGCTTTTAAATCTAAAGTTTCTCCCTGATATTTTCCTTCCACTTTTTCAGTCATGTTTCTGATTTTCTCATCTATGTTGCTGACTTTCTGTTGTTGCTGCCAACTTTTCTTTCTAGGTCTTGAATGGAATTAATCTGCTCATTTGTCATTCATCATTTTTAACCAGAAAAACCTTAAAGAAATCCTCACTGGGCATTAGCCTATTTCAGTATCATGGATGTAGTGGTTAAGGTGTAATAAGCTTTGAAGGAGTCATGTTGCTTTGTTTTGCTTGTTTCTTGCATTTCTATGTTTTGATTTCCTCATTTGTTTTTGGTTTGGGTATCTGTTTCAGTTTTTTTTTTGAGGGACTTCATAATAGCTTAATATCTTACAAATGAAGTTTCAATATGCACTATCACTCAGTGAAGAGGAAATTAATTTTCTGTGGTAGTAACAACATCAAACCGGTACAAGATATGGAAATATGTTTCAGATCAATTGCATGTCCTGATGTATCACTGGCAACCACAGAACTGAAAGTGGTGAGTTATTGTAGAATGTACTTTGGAATTACAATTATCTAAGTGTGGAAATAGTGAATGAGACTGTTTCAGTTAAGGTTTCTTTTGCTGTGAAGAGACACCATGACCATGTTTAACTGGGGTGGCTTACATTTTCTGAGGTTTCCCCCATTATCATCATGGTGCAACACAGTGGTGTGCAGACAGACATAGTGCCAGAGGAGCTGAGAGTCTTACATCATGACACACAGGCATCATCAGGAAGTGGTCTGGATGTCGCACTGAGGGAGGCTTGAGCAAAAGAGACCTCAAAGCCCACCCCAGAGTGACACACTTCCTCCGACAAGGCCACACTCTAATGGTGCCTCTCCCTAAAAGCTTATGGGAGCCAATTACATTCAAACTACCCCAAAGGCAAAGGAAAGAGACTGGGAGAGGCGTCAGGAGATGCAACGTTAAGACTATTAAACAGAAGCGAAATGGGCAAGAATCTTATGGAGAGGAGTAGGAAGAAAGCAAGAAATTGGGGTGGAGAGATGGAGAAGAAAAGGAGTTTGCATTGGTGAAAAATATCCCAAACCAAAATTAGGTACATGTAAGTAAGAAGCTAATGGAAATTAAACAAAAATGTAAGAGTGAAGTACAATAAAGTAAAAATGCCAGTGGGGCTGGGAAGAAGGGAGCATGAAGCAGCAGCAGCAGCAGCAGCAGCAACAAAACTAAGAAAAAAATACCTATCACCCCCATGTTATGAAAAAGCACAAACCATATTAGATAAATGTATGTAGGGGAATAAAAAACATGAAGAGATTTAGGAAAATGCAATAGAGATAAAAATCCTGGTAAATGTACAGTTAAAAAGGAGATGTCATGTTGGAGCAGCTTTGTAGGTCCTTTACAGGCAGGGATACAGGGGTGGGGTGGGTGGGGAACTCAGTTGAACCTGGGGAATCACTGAAGCTCAGCTGTTCCAAGTCTGAGCTGGAGTATCATTTTTGTAGCCAAGCGGAGTTTACATACCAGGGCCCTCTGCTGGCCATATTTAGCTTTGCACCTTGTGTGCTGGAAGGATTGTTAGGCTCTCCCAGATCTTACACATTTTGCAATTGGTGTTATGGCTGGGGTATTTCCAAGTGCGTTGGGAATGTACAACATGGCAGCTAGAGAGCTAAAGTTGTCAGAAGATCTGTCTCTGTTCTTTTTATGTTTTATTTTTTTGAAGATCTTCAGCTTTTTTTATTCTTTATGTACAAAGCCAGGCATGATCTGTTTCACTGGGTAGACAGCCATGAATAATCCATTCAGGGTAGTTTAGTCCAACTTAATGAAGCCTATGTCCTTTGCGTACTGCCGGAAGCACTGACGGCACATAGGTCAGCCCGTATTTCTGGATCAGACCGTGGCGGTTAGAGCAGACGCGGCAAGAGCTAGAGCCCTGGCCAAACTTGCGTGGATGACTCCAGTAGAGCTGCTGGTGACCCGTCTTGTCTTCAGACAGCCAACAAGCAAAAAGCTGTCTCTGTTCTTGGGAGACTTCCTAAGTATTAAGGTCCATGGTTGTAAGTCAGAGGCCCCTCCTTAAGTACTGTCTTAAGTATTGCCCTGCTGTTTACACCCCAGCTAATCAACGTCATTCTCCTGCTCTCCCAACCACCTCAGGGCTTTTTCTCACTCAGGGCCTCTGGAAGTCCAAATTGACCTCTAAGTCATGTAGTGTGACAAAAGATGGGACTTTTATCCATCACTGACCTCTTTGTTACAGGAATCACTGTCTCACCATAATCTGCCGTTGGATTTGAAACTTGTGAGCACCGGGGTTTGTCCTGCCTCAGAGAGGGAGTATCTGCTTTTCACCTGGTTTATTTCTCAGAAGTAAATTCTTCTTCCCTTTTCCCATCAGCAAGGCTGAGGCCTTGTTGGACTGTTGTAAAGGCCCAGACTTTCCAGGCTAGACCAGAGGTTTGGCAACACTTTCAGCCCCGCTCGCTTAGCCTCAAATAATCACACACAGGCTTATATTATTTTTATGCTGATTGACCTAGGGCCCAGGCATATTGCTAGCTCCTTCATCTGAACTCAACTCATTTTGTTCAGCTGCACAGCTTGGTACAGAGCAGCATTTCAGCTTCTTTCCTCTGTGTCTGCTGCCGTCTCCTCTGGTGGCTCTCTGGCATCTGTTCTTCCTGCACTCAGTGTTTTCTTAGCCTGGTAGCCCCACCCACACTTCCTGTTTGCCTTTGGCCAATCAGCTTTTAATAAACCCATAGGTGGGACTATATTTACATTACCAGTGTAGTCCCACTACATTGGACTGTTCTCCAAGTCCTGCATCTTGTAACTGCTCTTTTCTGGTATCTGTCCCCTTTGTGAATCTGTAGAGCTCTCCCACTGTTTCTGTCTTGGGAGTATAATTTTCTCCTCCCCATCTTATTCTGAATCCCTCTTCACTGGCTCACAGGGTCAGTCCCTCATCCACCAGAGCTTGTCTCCACGTTCTTGATATGTGTTGTTGTTTTGAATTTTAGTAATTTGTTAAGAACCCAGAATTGTTATAGAGCCTTCCCTCCTGACCCACCCACCACACATCACCTCTTCCGAAATAGTAAGGCCTCCCATGGGGAGCCAGCAAAGCATGCAACATTCAGTTGCAGCTGACTTTTAAACTGGCTCCCCTTTACATCTTCTTGGCTGGATGCTGGGACAGGCGCTGGATGTCCTCCTGGCTCTTTCTTCACATTTTGCAGCTCAATCTTGGGTTATGGCCTAGGGGCTGCTGTGTAATTACTTGGTACCATTGCATTTAATAGCTTTCGTGGTTCAGATGATGCTGCCATCCACATGATGACCCAGAGAATGCTTTTCTGGCTTAAAGAAAGGTTTTTTTCCCCACTTTGTCCAATTAGGTGAAATTGCTTTTCAGTGGTAGGAACAGAGAGCAGACCCTTCTCATGCTTTATGATATATATGTGTTGTGTGTACAAGTGTGTTCGTGTGTGTGTGTGTGTGTGTGTGTGTGTGTGTGTGTGTAGTGAAGGCAACTGTTATTTATTACAGAGAACCTTTGTGATACTTCTGTCCCTTTATCATTCTTCATTTTTTCCTTTCACCCTCCTTTTATGAACACACAAATTCACTTTACAATCATATCATATATAATTAAACAGTTTATTTGCACATGTCTTGGGAGATTATGGTTCCCATTTGACATCACCCAGATTTCCTAGGAAAGGTCTGTCCAGCTTCAGATCTCACTGTTTCAGTATTTGTGTTTGCTAATTATTTTTATTAAACAATAGAACTATATTGATGATTTTAAAAAAGCCACCCTGTCAGTTGAGGTATCAAGGGATAGGACAACATGATCTCTATAAAAAAAATAGTGGGTATAGTTCTGAGGAAGTCAGTTCCAATTGATGGATGCTATAGTTTTTTTGAAGGTTGCATTTATTCTGTGAGTCAGGTCTCGGGAATTAGGGTTGCCAAGGTGAATGTTTTGGGTAATGTTATAGAAGAGGAGGCACAGGCCAGACTTCAGTTTTGAAATAGAATCTTTCTCTAATGAGATAGACTACCACTATCTCCTCAAGTCTAATTGTGTGTGTGTGTGCGTGTGCGTGTGTGTGTGTGTGTGTGTGTGCGCGCGCGTGTGTGTGTGTGTGTGTCAGAGGACAACTTACAGGGACCCAAGAATCCCACTCAGGGCTTCTGTTTTGGTGGCAGAGGCCTTAGCTATTGTGGCTGCCCCAGTTCTCGTCTTTCTTATCTGGGTAGAAGGTTCTATGCTGAACACTAAAGGCTGCAGATGCAGTTTGGGTCAAGACAAACTATCGCACACCCCACAGATGGTCACTGACAGTGGCCTTACAGATATTCATTGTTTCATAAGTGTTTGGAGGTTTCCTGGTTCCAGTGTGCAGATGACTCATCATTTTCAGAATATGCTGTGAACTTTACTTACTTTATATGATTCAGATATCACTTTCTAAAGGGTTTTTAATAATTTTATAAGGAATTTTTGTCTGTAGAATTGGTTACACAAATTGCAATCTTTTCTTTCCTTTGTCTTATTCCTGTGGAGGTGCTTTGTAAAATTAAAAATTCATTTAATATCCAGTGATATGTAGGGATTATACATATTTATAGGGCATAATGTGTGTTTTGATACATTGTGTACTTTTGTATTATGCTCAAGTCTAGGCAAACATATTAATATTCCTGAACACTTAGAATTTCTTCACATTGAGAACAATCAGAGTCTCTCTTGTAGCTTTTCCTCTTGAATAGAAGTTTCATCCTGAGGTAGACAATACTCTAATAACACCTTGTATTGTATTGTATTGATATGACCTTGTATTGACAGGTCTCTGAATTAACGGGCAAGAAAAAATGGCTTTGAGCCTTGGCCACTGCTGGGTTGCAAATCTTTTTATTTTTAATTTTTTATTATCTCTGAGAATTCTGCACTGTGTATTTTAATTATATTCACCCCTCCCTGTAGCGGGAATCGCAGCGGCTGCGCGCGGCAGCAGCAGCGGGCGGAAAGAGAGGCGGGACTTCTGGCCCGGCGCGCGATGGCGGCGCGCGGCAGCAGCGGCGGCGGAAAGGGGTACGGCAGCGGATTCGGCACGTGGCTAAACTCTCTTTTGCTCTTTTATAACAAAATAAATCTTAGTTAAAACATATCAATTGGTGACAGGTTTATTCCGCGATATTTGGCGCCCAATGTGGGGCAAATTCCCCAAACCCCCTAAATTCCGCGCCCGCACACAACAGACCCCCGCCAGATTCAACACCCACCTACACCGTGTTCAACACAACAGCCAAAAAAAATCTACATACAAAAAAACTACTGAGACTCAGTTCTAAAAATACACGCCTAATAAAATTTGCAGAGGCTTACTCACCACCCCGGTTCAAGCACCATTGCTGCTACACTACGACACCTGCTGACCATAAGTTCTCCTTACATCTAAATAAAACAAAAAATTTTTTCTTTCCTCTAAAATGTCTAATCAAATAAATGTTCACAATTTTACTCACTTTTTCACAATGATAATAAAAAATTATTTCCAAAATTACACATTTAAAAATTATCTCCATCCAAAAGTTCTTTTACTTTTACTTACAATAATATATTTCTTACCAAATTATTTTAAAAAATTTCAACTTAAAAAATACAACACTAAGCTGTCTAACATAAATAAACATATTAAAACATTCCAAAAACTCATTATATCCATAAAAAAAATCTACTTTAATCACAAAAAAATTTAAAACTCACATTAATAAAAATTTTAAAAAATTAAATCAAAAATTTCAAACAATAAATAAAAATTTTATTAAAAAAAATACAAAACTCAAATTAATAAAAAACTTAAAACAATAAATAAAAATTTTAAAATAATAAATAAAAAC
>PVIH01017656.1:0-41101 GCA_004025045.1 Sigmodon hispidus
TTTTTGGTGTTGCTTCCTTCTGTTTCCTCTTCATTGCTCAGTTCAGGTCTTGTATTTGTAAGATCACCACTCTCTTCTGGAGTTACCATGTTGTCCTTTGTATTATTATGTAATTTTTTGCACTGACGTTTGCCCATGGCTTCAGTGGTTCACAATTAGATGGCTCCTGGTCGGTTGTGGCACTTGGATTTGTGTGCCTTCTGTCACCCCTCTGGTCAGGGTCTGAGTCTGTCCTTCAGAGACCCCTGCAGATGTTGGCTTGCTCAGTTCGAGGTGGCGGCGGGTAGCCGTGCAGCTTCCCTCAGCAGGTGCTGAGGGTCTGGTGACCTGCAGAGTTTATCCGCCCCTGCTCCAGAGTGCGCTGGGACTCTGCAGACCCATTCTTATTTTTTGAAAGATGATGAGTGAATAAAGTGGTTTAATACACACACACACACACACACACACAAATCTTTTGATTTGACTGTAGAAGGGTGGCTTAGCCGAAATTTGTGGTGGCCACAGTGTATCCATGGACATTAACTGTGACCTACTGTGCTTTCTTCATCTGTAGCTGAGCCTAACTTGGCTTGAGCAGCTTTAGATTTTATTTTTTATGTTTCATGTATTTTAGAGAAGAGAGAAGTTTTATTACTGTATGGGTTTTTTTTTAAGCTATCCTGAATGTTGAGCTTTTTTATATAAAGTTTGATATTGATTTTTCAAAAACAATAAAAAATGAAAAAAGTCACCAAAAGCTATACTATTTTGTGACTTATGTCTCCTTAATAATTAATTTCTATAATATTTGACTACTATGTCATTGTCAAGCATGATTAAGTGGCGGCTTTTCTATTATGCCTTACTATCTGAGGTGATTTCAAGTACCTTTGGGAGGATAGGTTTGTACAAAGAATTATCAGTACTTCTATACATTTCTTCATTCTTTGTGTTGCTGCCATTAAATCTATACTAAAATGTTATGTTGCTGGGGTTATCACCAAGTTATGTATGCCACTATTGAATCCTTAGTGATATTGTGTCTTTGTCTTAGTTTTTGTTTTAGAGTATGAATTGAGTAGACCACTCAACAAGAGTAAATCACTCTCAGTACTCAAAACTTAGCCAACCACTCACTGTTAGTAAAATTATGGATCTTGGAGAAGAACTTACAACTGCATTTTATTAAGCAGCATAATTCTTAACTACATTCTAAATAGTTGGCCTTTTACCCACAGATGAGGTCTCTCCTTTCATCAGTAAAATGTCTCAGACAGAAGACTTACAGAAAATCACAACTGATCAAAGTTCAGAGAACAAGGGAGCCCATCTTGGAGATGGTGGTATCCATCTCTAACTGATATATCAACAACACAACTCCTGCACCTAAGGCTCTGGGAACACCATGGAAGAGGGCGCAGAAAGAATGTAAGAGGCAGAGGAACAGAAGTTTGCTGTGAGATTTTCTTTTCTCCTAGAAATGTCAGAGAAACTCCCCATGATGTCCTATCAATACGGCTGCCTAAATAAGACCCAGACAAGGACAACACCAACAGGCATGCTAACATTGAAGGGGGAGGGGATTTCATGGATTCTGAAGTCTAATCAAAGAACTACAGGGAACTAAACAATTCTGAGAGCAGGTGAGATAGTCTTCCAGGAAAGAGCCAAAAAATCAGTTATCCAATACCAAGTGGCCAGCCCTGCAATCATACATGCAAGTAACTACATAAAGACTAATCAAGCTGTATTTATATATTCAGGAAAATATGCATACATGTATATGTGTGTGTAAATACATGTGCATATATGTGTGTGTGTGTATTATGTATGTGTTTTTATATGTGTGTGATAGCAATTAAAGAAATAAAGGCTATGAATTTGAGAGAGCAAGAGCTGAAGGGAGAGAAAGAAAGCGGGAAATCATGTGATTACATTTAATTTCAAAAAACAACAAACATTATAGAAACATAAGAATTAATCATTTTGCTATGTGAATATACAATTCTGTGGGAAATATAAAATTATCTTATTGTGTCACGCTCACCAACACCATTCATCTCTACAGTTTTTCGTGTTTCACTATCATCAACACTTTTGTTTATCTTTGCTTTTTCAAACAATATGCCATGTAGTTGATGCCAACCTGGAACTCAATATGCAGCCAAGAGTAACTTTGAACTCCTGATTTTCCTGCTTTTATCTCAGGAATGTAGGGGTTACAGTGTAAACACCACACTCAGTTGATGCAGTGCTAGGGACCAAATCTAAGACCTAGTACTTTTGAGGCAAGCACTGCAATAACTCCAGGATCAACATTCTTACATTTCACTTCTGATAAATATTAAGTTGATTTCCTCTAGCTTTTATTAAGGTAAATGTAAACTCTCCCAAATGGTTTTAAGAACAGCGTTTATATATATTCAGCTTTCTTATACTACACAGGCAACCTTATATTTTTCAGTTAGGTTTTATAAATTTCCACCAGCTATCCTTCCTCTGCTTATCTTTATCAGCCCCAGGGAACATGTAGCCAAGAGCTTCTGGCAGCCTTGAACGGCACATAGGGTACATAGCTGTTGGTGATGCTAGGATGCTTTTTCTATCTATAAAATTGAAACATTTTAATAAATATTCTTCATTTTGCTTTTAAAATATATTCTGCTCTTTGAACAAAGGATATTGTCTATTACAAGGCAGGCTCTTTGGTTGTTTCTTTGGCTTTTCCAGAAGCATCTGCTTTTAGAATAAACCTTTTTTTTAACAAGCTAGATGATACCTACTAAGGAAGGTAGTGTTTTCTCAATGCTTTAATAATATTGTCTACTTTAGCTTCCAGTCATCCTAACTTGATTAATAAAGTTGACTTCAACTGTCTATGCCTCTTGAGGAACATAGGAATTGTCTGGGCACACATCTATTAAGTTACAAAAAGTCCTTTGTGTTTTCAAATAAAGAAACAAATATTTATCAGATTACTACAGAAGTCCAAACTTGGAAATTAGAAAAATCGTTCTAAGTTTTTTTACATACTGGAACCTCAAATGTTGTTATTTTCTGAAAGAAAATGGATGATAATGGTGACCGTCACTAAACGTGCCTCCAAAGTCAACTTCCTTCTCGGGACCTCAGACAATAACCCCCTAGAACTCTGAGTCCTGATATTAAAACTTCCCTGTAAGGAGGCTGGAGATTTAGCTCAGAGGTAGAATACCCAAGGTCATGAATTCAATGCCAGTATAAAAAAATTTAATATAAAAAGATGTCTCTGCAAAGTAATAACATGAAGCAATTAGAGTGTTTCCCTACTATTTTTTATTAAAATGTGTGGCAATTTTAGTTTCTAACTCTCTTTAATGAAAGTGACTGCTTTTCTGGATAAAGATCATGTACATTTAATTTCCTGCAGTTAAGTGAATACTAATTTATCATTGTTCTTGAGCAGCCAAAGCAAGTACCTAAGAGGCTAAATCCACAATTTACATAAAAGAAATGTCTTCTCACAGTCCACACTTTGAGATAAGCTCTGTGGGTAAAAAAGGTGGCTTTCATTCTGGGCATGTGTTGTAGGTGGCCACCATCTCCTGGGGTATATATGACCTCTTGTTCCCTGGCTCAGGAACAGCTCTGGTCTCTCTTACACTTCTTGAAAGGATGCTAATCCTAACTGATCAGAGTACCAGCATGACCCCACTTAACAATAATTTCTTCCATAGGGTGCTTCAAATGCAGCTACCTTGGAGATGTAGGGCTGCAGTCTCTTGCTGCTAGTATCTTCTTAATGGAGATCACGAACAATTCATCAGCTGTACTTAGGTCCTCAAAAAAAAAGTGTATAAGCACAAATAAATGGTTCAAGCCTCACTCTCCCACAACTTGACTCAAACCTATAATCAACTACATGAGGATAATAACATACCACTCTTGAGAATTCTTCTAAAATACAGAGAAGAAAGAACATAATACATGGCCAAGGAATAATTTTTTAAAATATGATGCAATAAAGTCCAGTGTTTGGTTTTTGTTTTATGCATTTTTTTGAGACAGTGTCTCACTATGAAACTGAAGCTTGTCTCAAACTCTGGATCCATCTGTTTCTTCCATTTAGGTACTGGCAGTCAGAGCTATTCACTATTTAGAAGTTGCATTCCCAATACTAATGAGCAGAATTTTACACTCTGTCCATTATATTAGGTCACAGAAAAAAATATATACATTGAACACCCATAGTTCTGAGCAAAGGGAAAAACCATGGTTTACTCCTGTGAGGTTAGAGCACAGACCCACAGGCCACTCACTTCCTAAAAGTCTGTGATTTTCAAACTCCAAACTGAGCCCAGCAGGGAATTTGGAACAGCACATTCCAGTATTGTAGGAAAGTGGCCTTCTGAAACTTTGTAGTCGAGATTTTCAAAATTGTACCAAATCACAGCCTGGGAAGGCCTAGTTTGCCAGTGTGCTTGTCTTCTCCACAAAATGGAAACATTGTCCAACATTTTCTCCTTCAGCCAGAATTTCAGGGACTATTTTGGAGGAAAAAACCACTGGCATACCTGATACAGACCTTGTGACTGTCAGGATGGGTATAAGGGTGGTCTTTTTCAAATATTTGTGGATGAAATTGCAAGAATAATTTTTAAGTGTACATGGGCACATAGAAGTGGAAAGAGGGTTTTTTTTTGCTATTGTAATTTTCTAAGTAGGTACATTTTCTGTTATTTTTTCTCCCCAATACATTAAAAAACGAATTAATCAGTATAAACATTCAGTTAGCCACAGTGTTTAGTGGTGATCTATGATGTCTCAGAACACTTGCGCCCTGGAGCAAAAGTAGATCCCTTTTTCCATTTTGTAAGTAGGAAGATAGATGTCGGGGATAAGAGAATAGCAAGGTAGTGGCATAGAGTAAAAGCAATAAATGCCAGGTGCCACTGAGACCAAACATAGTTTAGTTTTCACTCACAACTACATTCTTTTCATTTTGTGTTTTCCAGAAAAGAAAGGCCAGGGCAAAACAAACAAACAAAAACTATTTCTGTTGCCCTTTCTTTCTATGTCCGAAGACATTAGAATCCTCTTACCTTGAATTCCAGTTCCCTACATCTAACCAGCAGGGGAAATTGAGCAGATAATACATTAAAAAATAGTAAACAGCAAGGCTGACAGTTACATTAATAAAAGAGAACTAATTTCAGAATGTATTGTTAGCATGCTTCATCTTTTATACTTCAAAGATAAGAGGGAACAACCATTTTTATTCAGAAGTAGTGGTACACATCTATATCACCATCACTCATAGGCTGAGGCAGGGGGATTGCAAGTTTGAGGTCTGTATAAACTACATCACTACTCCAAGCCCTATCTCGGTACTTTAGACTGAGTGTGTGTGTGCACTGGATAGTTTTATGTCAACTTGACACACAAGCTAGAGTTATCTGAAAAAAAGAAAACCTCAACTGAGATGGTATCTCCATAAAGTCTGGCTATAGGACATTTTCTTAATTAGTGATTGATGGAGGAAAGCCCAGTCCATCATGGGTGGGGCCACCACTGATCTGGTGGTCCTTGGTTCTATAAAAAGCAGGCTGAGCAAGCCATGAAGAGCAAGCCAGTAAGCAACATCCCTTCATGGCCTCTGTATCAGCTCCTGCCTCCAGGTTCCTACCCTGTTTGAGTTCCTGCCCTCGGTTTCCTCCAATGATGGACAGCAATGTAGAGTATAAGCCAAGTATACCCTTTCCTCCCCAATTTTGGTCATGGTGCTTTGTTGCAGCAATAAAAAACGGTAAGACTATGTATAGTGGGTATACATGATAAACCAAAAAAAGCCATTCAGGCCATTATTAGTTAAGATTGAAATAAATACACTTAATAGAATTGTGAAGGTCACAGTAATGTCCATCAGACTCTAAGGTATATACAACTAAAATTCAAAGTTCTCAGTAATTTCTGATAGTTGTAGAAAATCCATAAATTGACCTCTTGCCCACTTGTTAGTCAACCTGAAAAATTGCTGAAAGGAAACAGCTAGGTGTCTGTGGTAGTCGGAAAAAGAATGACCCACCACCTCCCACCAAGGCCCTCTATCCCCTGAATAGGCTCAGATATTTAAATTCTTAGTCACAAGGGAGTTCAACTGTTGAAAGAATTGGAAGGGCTAGGATATGTGTGCTTGCTGAATTAGGCGTGGCCTTGTTGGAGGAAGTGTGTCACTTCAGGCGGACTTTAAGGTTCAAAAGCCCATACCAGGCCCAGTGACTCTCTTTCTGCTACCCGTGGATAAGGATGTGGAATTTTCAGCTACTGTTCTGGCACCTGCCTGCATGCTACCATACTCCTGCCATGCTGATAACGTGCTAAGCCTGTGGAACTGCAAGCAAGCCTGTGGTAATATATTTTATATTTAATAAAATCATCCTGGAATATCAGAGGACAGAATCACCCAGTCATGCCATGAGGATCAGAGAGTAGTGACTGATGCCATTAATTCTGTCATTCATAACAAAATTGTAACTCACCACTTGGTCATTCCCTGTGATGGGATTAAAGATGTGAGTCACCACTCTCTAACCCTCATGCTTGACTGTGGGTGATTCTGTCCTCTGATATTCCTGGATGATTTTATTAAATATATCACCACACAAGTCCCCAATTAAATGCTTTCTTTTCTAATTGCCTTGGTCATGGTGTCTTTTCACAACAATATAACAGTGACAAATGAAATGATGAGTTGATATTTTAAAATTCTTTATACATAGTAACAGGTGCTCAGTAATCCATCTACTAAGTAAGTAATAATGTCTTAAAATTCTATGTCACAACCACTGTGAGTCCATATGTGTAACTGACCTGCTATGCTAGGAGAGAGTGAGCCAGTTTTCTTTAATGGTGCGGCCACTGGGAGCTCAACCACACTCCCATAGAAAACCACATTTCCAAAAATGTATGAGCATCATAAATAAAACTTGATTAGTATAATATTTTTTTCAAAACTGAGAGAAAGAAAGGAAGGAAGGAAGGGGCACAAAGTTGAACAGGTAACAAAGGATGGATCTGGGAGGGGTTGGGGAAAAGGTAGATATAATTAAAATACATCATATGATATTATCAAAGAACAAATTTTTTAAAACTCTATTCCTCTTGCTTGATTAGACCGTTTTGCTCAAACAGTATACAACCAATACTGTTACAAATAGTTCTCATGCATGCAAAATTGTATAATCTGAAAGATTCAACAGAAATAAAACTTCACATCACACTTTGCCCAGATGCGCTGCATATAGTTTAGTGTGACCCCTTCACATCAACTCCCATAATCATCTCCTAAGTGGCCTTTGGCTCCTTTTGCACTCAGCTCCACATGTGGAATTACATATGTGCAATTTCACAGAAGTTAATACACACTTTGCTAAAATTCTTCAATAATTCCCCAGAACAAGAGTGCTGATCCTTTAACAGGCTAGATGAGGCTGGCTCTGACTGGCTCTGACTGACTCCTCTTCCCTCCACAGTTTTCATTGGTAGTAGTGGATTTGTGGATTGTTTAGTCTGGGCTTCTGTTTCATTTTTTCTGTTTGTGTTTATTGGGTTGTGGCTTTTTAAATGTATTGAACTTTTGTCAGGTAAGAATTGTGAGAGAATCTTCTGTGTGTGTGTTGCATTTCAAATGCATATGGGGGGCATGTTGTGTGCAAGCATATAGAAGCCAGAGTTAAAATCAGGTGTCAGCCTTGACTGTTCTCAACTTAGTTAACTGAAACAAGGTCTTTGGTTGAACCTGGAACTTACCGGTTTGGTTGGGCAAGCTGGTTCAGCTTTCCCCTGGAAGTCCATGTCTCTATGTCCTGAGCACCAAGATGACAGAGCCTTTATAGGCATACTGAAAATTCAGAACCTACTTATACATTGAGACATTTCTTTCTTGCTTGCTTTGGGTAATAATAGAATGGGTGTGGTGGTGATGATGGTGATAATTGTGGTGGAGGGGTACTGGTGGTGATAGTATTGGTAGTGCTGGTATTATTGGTGACAATGCTAGTGATATTGTCAGTGATGGTGGTAACAGTGGTGGTGGTGTTCATGGTGCTGGGACTGTGGTGATAGTGATGGCAACATTGGAAGCAGTGATAATGATGGTGGTGGGTGGGTGGTTTGTTTTTTTTTTTTTTTTCAACCAAGTTTCAGCAAGATGGCTTGTGGTGATATGTTACACATTTAATAAAACCTGAAATATCAAGAGATCAACCCACAGTCAAAAACTAGGCAGAAGTAGATCCAGGAGTTCTAGATCTTTGAGTACAAAGTCAAACAGCTGGGCTTCAATGGCACACACCTTTAATCCCAGCATGGGAAAGCTGAGAGTGGTGACCTATACCCTTAATCCCATAACTTCAGAGACAGAGATCTTTCTGTGTTTCTGTGAGTTCAAGGCTGACTACCAAATAGAGTAGCTCACGCCTTTAATCTAAACCTGGATGGGATACAGCTAGGCAAAGAGGGTATTTAAGGAAGACTTGGGAAAACAGCAGCAATTAGAAGCGACCAGGAGCAAGGCTGAGGAAGCTAGAAGATAGCTGGGTGAGATCTGACTGTGGTGTTTCCTCTCTCTGATATCTGGTTGTGAGTCTCTTTCATTACAATCAGAATATGTGTTACAACAGCTGTTTCGTAGAATTAGCTCTTATCTTGTTTCACAAGCCAACCTGCACTTAACAGGCTCTTCTTCCTCTTTCCTTACTATTCTTCCTCTTCTTCACCTTTTCTCTGAAGGATAAAGATGTATAGGGGGGTTTTTTCTTATATAACACCCTTTCTGACTTCTGTAATTGTTCCAGCTACCTTAATAATAATTGTTCACGTTATTTTATCATGATATTGTTTATATATTATTCATTTTTAGGTCCCTGTTGTAGTATTAAGTTTCTGACCCAGCCTTTCTGACCTAGCCCTGAGGTTTTGACCAGTTGACCTGCTGACATGGTATAGACCCTCACATCCACAGACCTGCAAACCTGCAGACCCACAGTCCCACAGAATCACATAGATGCTTATGTTAATTACACTTTGCTTCCTGATCAACCTAGGGCCCAGGCATATAACTTGCTAACTCTTAAACTAAACCATGATTCTTATCTTGTTTAGCCATAAGGCTTGATACATTTACTTGGAGCAGTATTTGAACTTTTCCTCTGTGTCTGCTGGTATCTCATCTCACTGTCTCTCTCTGGCTTCTCTGTGGCATCTCTGCTCTGCTCTTTCTGATGTCAGAGTTTCCTTAGTCTGGTAGCCCCACCCACACCTGTCTTCCTTAGGCCAATCAGCGTTTTTATTAAGCCAGTAGGCAGGACAATTATTTACAATGGAACAGAGCACAATCCCACTATACCCTGTAAAATTGGCTCAGTCTGGCCCATGTTATGGTCTCAGGAAATTTTTAATGAATGAATAAATTGATTGACTGATTAATAACTACAACTGAAGGAAAACCTGCAGGAGCTAAGTGAAGAGTAAGTGGCTTAAAGTGGCTTACAGATCTTTCTAAATACCAGCATTGGCTACTTTTAGGAAATCGGTAGATCCAATGTACTTCTAGCCTAAAGGGAAATTTGCTTTGTAACTACTTAAGTGCTTACATGCATACACATCTAAAAGCCAAGTATTGGGGTTGCACAGATGACTTGAGGTTAAGAGCACTTGCTGCTCTTCCAGAGGACCCAGGTTCAGTCCCTGCATCAGGTGCCTCCCTAGTGCACATTCCAGGTCATCTGATCCCTCTCTGACATCCAAAGGTACCCACACTGAAGGGTATAGTGGGTCCTACTACAGACGCGTCTCCAGATACCGTTTCTATCTTCTGGTGATTTCTTCACATTTTTCTTCAGTAACATCTTCTACAAGATTTTTATTGTAGAAGCCTTGCACCTCCTTGATTAGCTTTATTTTTAGATAAGTACATATGTGTGTGTCTATATGTATGTACACATGTGTGAGTCTGTATGTGTAGTTAGACATTCTTTGATTTATGGGTTTACATGCCAATAAGTTCATTCTAAGTTGAAAATATGGTAAATAAAAAACAGTGGACTTATGTGATACCTAGAACTAAAGACCATTTTGGCTTAGCAACATAATGCACTGTAGAGGATTGGTGTTATCATTATCATCAGGCAGCTGACTGAGATCTGTACTCATTACCACTGCTCAGCATCACAGATGGTATATTGGTATACTGTCATATAACTAGTCTGGGGGGGAAAAACTTCTAAGTTAGATTTCAATTAAATATGTGTATACTAAATGCTTTTGAATTGTCAAAAAGGTTTAAAAATCTTAAATTAAATGGTCATAAGTCAGAGACCTGAATTTTCATTCCCTAAGAAGGAAGGAAAAAAACTTGTCTCCAGACCCTAGTCCATTTTTACCAACACCAATTTATACAAAAAAAATAATAATACTAGATACATGTATTTTCCTTGCATGTAAAAATTGACTCAATACAAATTCTTTGGAATGGGGAAAAAAATCCCTAAAGACTTAAATACATATCAATACAGGACAAGTTGAAAGCTGCAGCCTATCTGGACAATAGCATACCACTCGGAGCATCATGGAACTATCAGAATAGACAGATCATGGTCAAATGCCCATAGATCACATAAGCTCTCAGGCAAGTCCTTAAACAGGTGGGGGGGGGCTGTAGCTTGGAAGTGGCACAGTCACTGCAGAAAAGAGGGTGTGAATGGGTCACTTCATGTATAAAAGAAAACCTGGTTGTTGACTCTGGGAAAAGTGAGGGGTTAGAAAAGGGAGATTTCTTCATTAGCTACATTCTTGTAGTGCCTAAGGTCTGTTATATCTGTGACATTTTCAAAAATAAACCGTGTGTATTTATATACACAAAACAAAAGCTACCAGAGGAAGCACAGGCTAAAGAGGAAGGGTGAAACCTGGTCCATGCTATCACCTTACTCCCAGCTTCCTGTACAAGGCAGCAAGGCCCTGGTTTCTGTAATTCTCTACTGAGTGGCACTGGCCTTCTTTGGAAAGCAGGAACTTCAAAGGCTGGAGATGGTGCTGCAAATAGTCCTTATATCAGACAGCAGCTGTCCCTATCCAACCCTCCCAGGGCTTTACCTTCAGGCAAATCTTGCAGCATCTACTACCTTGTCTCTTTTCACTTAAAGAGGGAATTTATATCATATTCCCCTATACAACCATAGCTGCAAAGACTGAAATTAAAGAAATATCTTGAGAAAGACTTCTCTTCCACGATGACCACCAGATTGCCTGTTATGCTTTCTTGTCAATAAAAAGAAAAAAGAGCTTGATTCAGCCTGGCCCAGCTGGAAATTTTACATGGTGAGATCTACTGGCCTAATGACATTGCCCACAGTCCATCAGTCCCACAACAGTATGGGAAGCATTCTCAGTATTTCCAAAACTCCTTAAGTGAAATTAAAACAGTATTCCAGCCAATCCATACTCGAGAGCCAAGGGGAGTAATTAAAGGAGTGATGTTTTATTCCTTAGTGTTTAATAGAATACATAACAAGTCACATAATCAATGATTCATTACTTCACACACAGCAGGGAAACCAGCATTGGGTGATTCCATTATACAACTGGTTGTGAATAGATAAAACATTTGGATGGACGAAAGCAATTTCAAAGTGTGAGCACCTCTGAAAAGATTTCATCCATGTGAATTTTTTTTCTCTTTTTAATACAGAGGACCTTTTATTCTTCAGTTTCATTTTTAAAAAAATGTCTGATATTATATTTTCCATGTCCCTTTGGATTATTAAGAAACATCTCAAAGATATGTATCACTTAGCAAATAACATTTTCAACATTTCAGAATCCAAATAATTATTACAAATAGGAATTTTGCAAATGCCCAGAAAATTTAATTGACATGTTCAAAATTCATAGCCAAGGTGAATGTCTCAATCCTTTATCATCAAATGAATGCTAACAGTGGTAATAGATGAATGTGTACCATTTGTATTCAAGAGTTATACCAAAGTTTACCTGGCTATAAAGTCACAAAGACAGTTGTATAACAGTTTACATTACAATTAATGTCTGCACACTTCAAAACACATCTTAAATAAACAAAACCAGCTTGAAAAACATTGCAAAACACTTTAAGTGGCAAGCACTCTTGGTCAACTAGTCCATCCTCCTACCAGACAACAGTATACTCTATGTGCATATCTTCTGCTAGGATTCTTTCATCTTTGTTTAATAGGGCCCAGGAAAGAATCTAAATCCTCACATATTAATACATTAAGATTTGTACTGTCTAAAACTGTCACAAAGAAAAGTTGACTACAACATAACTTATTTATGGCTATGTGAAACTTCTTCCAGGTACTACAGACTCTGGGACTATGAATACTCTATTTTATTCATTGCTCAAGAGACAGACTAGAGTAATCCAAAATATTCAGATGTTAAATGATTTGTACTGGTGAAAAACATAATAAAAATTCCAAGCAACATCTTAACTAAGAGTTTATCAATAAAAATACCAAGTTTACTATTTCTAAAATATGTCAATTTTACAGTACTTATAATTAAGACTGTAAGAAAATTCTTAAGTAATTTACTTTCTTCACTCAATATTTTTCAAACTATCTGCATTATAATTTATTTTACATCTAAGAGTACAAAATGTTTTGAATACTAGATTGGAATTCACCATAATTTGAAGAGTTAAAAAATTATCAAAGCTTCATCATACATGGCTTGAATATAATAATAACAGCATTCCATGGAAACAATAAAAATTAGAATATGTTGTAAGCACTGCCAATTTTCTCTTGAGTATTTGCCCATTATATATTTCCTCAGAGAAGCAGCACAAATATTGAAAATATATGTATATATATGATTCTTCCTGTAAAATGAAGACAATTTGGACTAGTATTATCACTTGAAAAACCTAAATAAGAAACACTAGAATAAAAACAGTATTAAAAGGGGGAAATTTTCTCACACTTTCAAGAAATATTTTTCTCTACATGTTTGAAAATTTAGGATGAATGTGGTCCATAATGCACACATATTAAAAAAAACAAACAACATGTCAAACATCTGTTATACAAGAATGGAACATGGTACCTATTTTTTCCAACCACAGTGACTGTCAACACTTCTTTATTAAAATTAGTTATTAAATCTAATGTCATTCCACTATTTATCAGCATCAAATGGTCACTTGATCAACATATGCAAATATATGCCTCTCTGAGATGGATTAATGCAGCCATAATTATTTGAATAGTTTATAACATTTGCCCAGGTCATTTCAAAGATATTTTTGAGAACCTTATTCAATTTGGTACACCACACAAATTCACAGGTGGTAACCATACGTTAAAACATTCTGAAAGCCTTAATGATTTCTTCTAAAGCCCAAAGCCCAGGGAGAGGGAAGTACCCATGACAAGATCTTGACTCAATCATACTATGTTCCTGTCATAGAATAAGGTGACTACTTGGATTTCACTTTGAGCTAAAAAATACAAAGTTTTCACACATTGGCTTCAATAGCAGATGGCACAGTCAATTCCAGGGAGAGAGGTCCATGTACTATTCCTAACACTAAATTCCCAGTCTTCAAAATTACAGACCAGCCAGGGTGTGGTGGAAGGAACAAAAAGGTGCCTATGTGTTAGTAAGACAATTGAATAGCTTTCAAAGATAAGATTCGTAAGACTTTAGTGCAGAGAAAACTTTAGCACTAGTCTTTCATGACTCCTAAAGTTGTGCAGATTTGACGAGGTGGATCAGAACTTGCATCTGTCAGCATATTTTGATCTGTTCTGAAGATGCCCTTAGTCATGCATTTGTTAAGCAATCTAACAGAGTACCATGACATAGAGAAATACATAACACTCACTTTTGACCAGTGAGTGGCAGCCCTAAATCATTTCAGGCTTGAAACAAAGGTTCTGATCCACTGCCTAAAAACTAGCTCAACACAGACGTTAACACAACTTCCTGGATCCCTGCCTCCCTCTCTTTAAAATGCAGGCTTTGTACATAAAGCTAACTTATCTTTAAAAAAAAAAAAAAAAAAAGTAACTAACAAAAAAATACTTAATCTCTCCTAATTAAAATGAAAACATTATTGGATTAAAAAATACAGAAAGCTTGGATACAGATAGACAGTTAACTGACATATGATTAGTATACAACTAATGTTCCAGCAAAAATGTATGGTGCAAACCCAGCCTTTTAGTTATGAATACTTTCCTGACCCAAGGATGTAAGAAACTCACCAAAATACGTTGCTTTTGTATATACACCATCAAATGCAAGTTACCAGGGGTAAATATAGTAAATGTTACAGCATTAGTAGGTGAATTAAAAAACTAAATGATTCGTGTAAAATGTTTATATATGGTATATACAGATTGGATCACATGAGTCTGAGAATAAAACTGCCCCAACTCATAACAACTGCCGTGGACACAATGAAGTACAGTACAAGGTTCAGGGTTTTGTTTTTTTGTTTTTGTTTTTGTTTTAAAGGAAAAAAAAAGGAAAATAGCACTAATTTAAACACTTAAAACGACTCTTAGAAAATCTTTAAAAACATATTTCAGAGAAAGATGATAAAAAAACAAACACAAAAAGGCTTCTCTGTCATCACAGATAATTCAGAGGATGCCTCTCAGCAGGAAGCATACGGATTCACCTCCCTTAGGCTGTGGTGCACACAGGATACACACTAGGAATTCATTCCATGTGAGAGTAAAGGCATAAGGCAACCAGGTCTCCTGTTGCATCTACATTTACCCAAAACACCATGTTATTGCTCGGCTCACACTGCAAGATTTATTTGCCCTCATTTAAAAACATTTCACTTCACAGCCATCTACAGTGGGCGGCTCCCCGGTGCTTACGTTTATCTTCAGCTCAGTCACTTACAAAGAGTCCACTGAAATGTCAAAGGAACGCAGGAAAGAAATGGCGTTGTTCGGGTTTTCAGAACTGCCCAGCAGTCCATACTGGCTGGGCTTAGGCAAAAACAGTAACTTTAAAAATAATCAGAGATCTTAAGTCTAAGTAGCTGAAATCAAACTTATTTTGCTTAAGTAAATAAGCTATAAAATGAGAAGATATAAACAAGAAAATAAACGTTCAAACCACTAAAACTCTACTAGGTAACTCTTTGGTTAAGGTTATACAAGTATTAGCTACTTAAAAGTTTAGGACTCAAAATAGCTCGATAAACTTCCAGCTGAAAGTGGGTCTTTTACTAATCTTGATAAAAATCTAAGTTTACACGTACTGTTTGATATTTTTTAAATGTGCATGTACTCAAATGGATGGTACAAACTTCCAACTTTCAAATAATAAATGAGAAGATCCTCTCCTCCCTCCCCGCCCTTCCTCCCCTCCTTCTTCCCTCCCCAACCCTCCCACTAGTCCTAGACCTAAGGGCTGTAAGATCTACTAACACTCTAGCATTACTCAGTCACTGCCAGACAACTTCCTGCAGCTGCAGCGCAGGGGTCCTGGGCAGCCTTGGCTCCTGCTCCCTGCTCCTTGCCTGAAAGCGGGCATTAACCCATAAAACCTAGAGGTCAGGCAAACAGGTGATGAGAAAGGGCGCCTCCGCAGGCAGGAGGGTCGCTTTCTACAATTTTAAGTCACGGGAGATCTATGGGGGGGGGGGGTAGGATACTCCCGTTGCCAGTACAAGGATTTACTTCTACCTGTAACCTTTTTTTAAAAAAATCACTTTATTTAGTCTCTGAACTGCCTCCATGGGGTCTTCATTCCAGCATTACAGTCTTCCATTCAGTCCTCTAAAACTGTATCTTTCTAATGACGATCAAGTCTGTAATAACCGTTTGGAACACTATCTCCAGTTCTGATCTCTGAAACCACTATAGAGTCAAAGGACTTAGGTTTCAAAGATTTCCACACTGCACGCTGGACACCTTCCAGTAGGGTTCTGAACAACTCAGTCATTCCCAGGTACTTGGTGACTTTGCAACCTCACTGCCCCCCTAGATCTCGGCTCAAGTACAATCTGGGGGAGGGGTAGTTGGAGGCCAGGAGTAGAGGAAGCATAGGTGAAGAACACACTCAGGTGTAGCCACACCTGAGCGCTTTTGGTTAGCGGGGTCCAAAGAAGACGAAGAAGCCCAGAGGATCTGTGGCTGCAGATTCTCAAGTGGGGACCAGACTGGTCTTGTTGAGCTACTGGGGGCAAAAGGGGGAGGGCAGAAGGAAACGGGGCGCGAGGGGAAGGGGCTAGGGTATCTATAATCCTGTGCCCCCGCATGGAGGAAGGGAAGTGGGTGCAGGAGTGGCAAGGGGTCTGGGAAGCTCACTCCCTGCAGAAGACGTACTCGGTGTAGCTGGTCCAGATCTTGTCCTCACTCTGGTCCGTGCTGCTTGCAAAGGCGCAGGTGCCAGTGGAGCTGCACGCCACCATGTGGAAGCCGGACTCGGACAGCTTATCGAAGGCCTGCTCTAGGAAGTTGAACTTGAGGTAATAGCGCGAGGTGTAGCGCTCTGGGGGCCGGTCGGGGTCCCGACTCTCATTCAGGGTGTCCCCAAAGACCTCCTTGGCCAGCGACGTCTTGCCGCACACCGTGATGCGCGCCACCCGCCTGAACTTGGCGTCCGCCTGGGCGTCGCGTCCGATGGTGTAGGAGCCACGGTAGCCGATGGTGATGTAGCCGGAGCGCCGGCTGCCGTCCAAAGACTGGGACGGCGTGAGCAGGGGCCCCGCCGCGCCCCCGGACGGGCTGCGGCTAGCCACCTCCAGCGTGGGCGACGGAGCCCCGGCAGAGGCGCCCTCCTGCGGCTCGGTCTCAGAGAAGCCCAGCGGCAGCAGCTCATCGCCCAAGGAGCCTTCCTTGTGAACCCCACGGCGCGAGTGCGGGGGTGGTGGCCCGGGACCTGGCTGCTGGGGCGCCCCGAGGCGACGCACGAGCTCGGGCAGCTCGAAGTACTCAGCCTCCCGCTGCAGCCGGCTGCGCTCGGGGAAGTAGTCGGGCAGCACGAGCTGCAAGTCCCGCAGGTAATCCAGGATGTAGCGGAAGAGGAAGCCGTCCCGATCTAGAAAGAAACGGCCTTTGCTGTCCCGGGCCAGCTCCTGCGGCTGCTGCTGCGTGAACATACGCCAGAGCAGAGAGTCCGGCACCGACACCACGGTGCAGCGCCGGGTCACATACACCTGCCCCCCCACGTTCAGCTCTACGATGTCCGGAAAGAGCGGCGGCTCCGCCGAGGACGACGAAGAGCCGCTGCCACCCCCGCCTCCACCCCCGTTGGGTAATCCTCGGGTGCTATCTGCCAGAGCCATGGCCAAAGAGGTGTCCGGGATGGACCAGTGACAGGGAGCGTGGTGGCGATCCGGAGCTGCGGTAGCTTTTATCCCTGGAGCCCCGAGCTCAGGCGGCCACCACAACCGAGAGCCGCGCGGTGCAAGCGCGCAGCTGTGAGCCCACGAGAGCCCCGGTGCGCTGCGCCCGCCTCGCTCGCGCGCTCCAGGCGAGTGGCGGGTCGCGGCCCGCGCGCCGCTTAAGTAGAGCCGCCCGCTCGGGCGCCGCGGCGCGCAGGAGGCGTGGGCGGCTGCGGAGCGGCTGAGCTCGCTCCCGGGGCGGGGAGGGTTGTAGGGGGAGGGGGAGCGGGGAAGGGATTTGCATGCTAAACGCTGACGAGGCTCGGGGCTGCAGGCTCCACCCTGACCCGCGCGCTCTTGGGGGCGACCAGACTGTCACCGCCCTCCCAGGCCGGGACCCAGCTCTCCTTCCTCTTCCGCAGTGGGTCAGAGCCTTGGCTGTTCTCTTAAGCGATCATCTTGTGCTCCCTTCTCCGCCGACCGCAGCCCTCACCCGGGGACTCCAGGAAGGGTTGGAAACTTTCTGGCAGAGTGAAATAGGCTTGGTAGCCTGCAGCCTAGCGCCCTCTAGACTTAGCGGGCTTCTAACAGTGCAGAGCGCTGCGGTAGAGGATTCCGGAATCTTTTGGAAGTTCTGAAAACAGACACAAGATCTGGAGGGACATAGAGGATCACTCCAACTCCAGAGCACTCAATGGTTTTCACGTGACAGCAATATAGCCTCAAAAAATCCCTAGAAACCACACGCGAATGCTTTGCGAGAATGCTTCGATAGTTTACTTTGCAAGTGCATAAACTCTTTGGCCAGGAAACCTCAACCTATTACTGCAGTAAACAGAAATGGCTAGGAGAGGAAGTTAGATGGGCAAAAGGTGGGGCTTATACTGCCTCCCCATGAAAGACTCCGAAAGCGGAATGTGAGGCCTCGGGTTCCTTTCAGACATCTGTAAATGACACCAGAAAAATCCAATGTAAGGCAGTTTTTAGTAATATTTTATTTGTTCTTTGAAATTTTAATACACATATAGTTGGCTTTCTGCACTTGGATAGTTATTCTAGAGGTTCAGAAGCACTTTTTTTCCGAGTCCCTCCGCCTTTCTCTTCTGTACTTACCAAAACTGGGCACCAGAGAAGCGGATGTGTCAGTCTGAAGGCCCTTAGGCTCCAGCCCTGGTCTCTATGTCCTACTTCCTGTGTTTTTGCAGTCGTGCGCAAATTGCAGCCCCTAGAACTTCACCTCTGCCGGGAAGCCTTCCCTGCTCTCCCGGAGGAGTGAGATAGATTGCTCTCTTCAAATTTCCATCTAGGCTCATTCTGAAACTCTAAATGTGATTGTTACTTTTGGTAAATTAATCAGTAAGGGATTCCAGACGACGGACATAGAAGAGAATCTCTGAAAGCATGAATTTACTAAACGCTGGTTTGCAAGGCTGTATCAGGTTGTGAAGAATTCATAGCTGAAGAATAGCCAAGGCTCCTTCAGAGCAGCCGAGGGGCAAAGGGTTGGGGATCCAAACAGTTATCAGATCACTTTGAAAGACAGGCTGTCATTACAATAAGCCAGGAAAGATCTTTGTTCTCAATAATGATGTTTACCCTTTGTGCAACTGGCTGATGAGTTTGAAATCTTCTCACGGATGAGTGTCATTTTCATTTTCGAAATGTTTATGTCTGCTGAACAATTATTGCCCTCGTGACAGTGTGCTGAAAGAAGAACAAGCCCCAGATCAGCCTGCTTAATTGCAACCATGGATTTTTGGTGCTGAATATATTTTACCATTTTCTGTTCTTTGGGATAAATGATAGTTGACCCAAGAGTTCCAAGTCCTAATACTGAATCTGTTACATCTGCGTCCGAGGCCTAACAAAACTAGCTCTTTTCTGTAAATCCAAGAAAATACTTTGTGACACCTTCACACAATTGGGTGGTTACTTTTGTTCATTGTTTCTGTAGATTCTCTCTCAAGATCCTTCCTGTCTCAGAGATGTTGCCACCTCTGTGCCACCCCTCTGGACCACGCCAGCATCTCCTACTGAGATCACTCCCTGGGGCTCCTAATTGCACCCCTCAGTCCCTTATTACTAGACTAAAAAAAAAAGAGTCAGTCCCTCCATCAGGTGTGCCACTCTGCTCGGAGCCCTACAGTACCTTCCCCAGCTCATCCATACAAGAGCAAAACTGAAGTCTAATTGTCTAAAAGACTGCATGCTTGTGTCTGACCGACTGACACGTCTCTGGCCCATTCCTCAACACTTTGCAAAGAATGTGCTGGGTTTGACCACACCAGACTCTTGGACCTTCCTTTTCTCTTTGACAAAATGGCCCATCCTCGCCCAACACTGGGTACATCTCTTCTCCTTACCTTCCCCAGATCCTCTTTCTCCATCACTCCATGTGATAATACCCAGCTCTATTTCCTTCTGTGACTTGCTTAATAAGTCTGATTAATTATCACAAAGAGATATATCATTAGGGTCAATATTTATTTAAGCAACTTACAATATAAATGCAGGAAATGGAGAAAGGATCTACTTGTCCAGAATGGATTTTCTTTCTAGGTAGTGGAGAAGCAGAGAGTGTGTTGTTCTCAGAGACCAGCACTTTAAACTGTTTTTTTAGCCATACCTTATGGATAAAGTTTCGAAGGTCATAGGTGAACCCTAAACCTGTGCTGGCCCAGAGGCCAGGCCCTTATTTGCCTTATTTGTTGAAAGTCTTTTTCCCTGTGTTATAATGTAAGACCCAAAGAGTTTAGGAATTTTTGTCAGCTTCGTTCATTACTATATTCCTAGTATCTAGAACACAGCTGGGGGTTTATAATTATTTGATAAATGTGCTGCTCATTCACTTATTCTATCAATATTCATTCAAGGTCTACCACTGTGTTCCAGAAAGTGTGTTAAAAATAATCACTGCCCTCTTAGAGTTTATAGTACACACACCAGAGAGAGAGAGAGAGAGAGAGAGAGAGAGAGAGAGAGAGAGAGAGAGAGAGGGAGGGAGAGAGAGGATAATGTGAGGCTAACACCTTATGTAGAGTATTTGGGAAAGGTGTCTGTGAAAACGATAATGGAACTGAAATGAGAAAGCCATAGCACATTCTAGAATAGCAGCATTGTGGGTGGATGTTAACCAAGTCCAGGGAGTCTGGGTGGGGAATGAGTTTGTCTCTCACCTGTAAACACCAAAGTATCCTTGACATAGTCACTGACTACAAACTCAAAGTGAGAGATGTTGTGTGCCTACAACAGGCCACAGACAGCCATTGTTCCAGACCTCTTGAGATGACACATTTGTCCACCACAAGCTATTTACTGCAAAGAGCCCCTGGCATTTCCTATAGAAGCCAGGATATTTATTACAGACATTAATGGATTAAATGGAGATTTAAGGCACAATTGTTTGAGAATAATTTCCTGGTTGATTTTGATTCTTGCCCATTGGTCAGTATCATAAAACCTAATAACTTGAATGCTTGGATGTATTGACCTGGGTATGTTTGGGGGCAGGGGAGTGGGCCATAACTCTTTAGAGCATCCAGGATGTCAAATACACCCAGATGGATGGAGATCCAGAAAGACTTTGGAAAGCATCCTCCCTATGCTTAGGTTCAACCCATTCTCCAGCAAAGGATACATTGATGGTCACTGTTCTTTTTCATATGGTTCCTTGCACTTTCCTAAGAGGACACACCTTGGAAGAAGGTGGACCTAGAAACTAAAGTATAAGATTCTAGAAGCATTTCTAGCCGACAGTCTCATCTTATGCTTTTCCAACCGGTGTCCGAGACCTCCACCTCAGCCCACCAAAGCACTTAGGAAATACTCTGCAATGATTTGAAGGAAGGGACATTATGGGAAATACACAAAGCTAATCGGGAAGGAATAACTGGAGTGAAATGAAGTAAGTGTCTCCGAGGACTGAATGAATTTAATACATATGAAAATGATCTGAAAGCTGTAAAACACCATTCAAGTGTCAGAACCATTATTTTCCACCACTTATCATGGTGCCCAACCAGTCCGCTCAGTGGACACTGAATGAATAAATGAATGGCAGAGACATTAAAATGGATGCTGTGAGGAAAGCGCAGGAGAGTTGGGACCAGAAATCGTCCTGAACAACTGTTCGGTACATTTATCATCCTCCCAATATGTGTAAACCTTCTCTGTTCAGTGAAAATCTGTTCTCTGTTCTGACTTTAACAGTCAGAGAGAGAAAGGAATTGGGTGCAGAGATTAATTAAATGGCATTGGGTTTAAGTAAATTAGGAAACATCGATCTTAATTAAGATTTGTCTTAAAATGCACCAATATCTAATCTTCAAAGAGAGTATTATGTGAAAGGCATTGCCAAGTTACTAGGAAACAAGGAGTATCCCAGCCATATAACATTATCACTGTGGGTTGGTGTTTTTATATCTAATATCTTATATTTCATAGAACCAAACAGAAGCAAAGTGTCGGAATTTTTATTTACATATCTTTACAGAAAATATTTAAAACTTTTCCAGAAAGCATTAATATAACACTATTTCATTAGCTCCTACCATGTATCAGCCCTGTTTATATGGCAATGAAGATGTGAACTCATTTAATTGCCACAGTAGGTCTTTTATGTTGTAGTATTTTGATAGCTAACTTCAGGGATAACAAACAAAACCCAGAGAAATTTGTTAGTTTTCCCTGGATCACACAGCATGTAAATAATTACACTGATTGGTATAGAATATTATTTTAAGGTGTGTTACTTTTGTTTATGTTGCATTTGCTTAACTCTGTGAAGCTGTGTTACTTTACCTGTCTAAAAGACTTGACGATTGTCTAATAAAGAAATGAATGGCCAATAGCAAGGCAGGAGAGAGAGAGAGAGAGACAGGGCTGGCAGGCAGAGAGAATCCATAGAAGGAAATCTGGGAGGAGAGAAAGAGAAGTATCCAGAGAAGGAGGAGGACCCAGCGGCCAGCTACCCAGCAAGCCATGGAGTAAGAAACAAATGTACCCATGAATAAAAGAGATGGAGCAATTCAAACTTAAGAAAAACTGTCAAGAAACAAGCTAAGCTAAGGCTTGGCCTTTATAGTTAAGAGTAAACTTCTGTGTGTGATTTATTTTGGAGCTGGGTGGTTGGCCCCCCGAAAGAGCAAAAACAACGACATTGGTATTTAAACTCTGGAGTCTGGCTTTCGATGTTTCAACACTGTGTCTCCCAGCCTCTTGACTGAGTGCTTTATTAGTACTAAGATGTAGTTTCTGTGATTGTGCCACTTTACATAAAAGAAACCTAAGGCAAAGGAAGGGTAGGTAACTTGGAAAAAAAATCTTAGTACAGCTCCAGACCCTTTTCTGGAGACAGTGATAGTATTCCGAAGCCTGTGGATTGATGTCCTGCAGTGTGGTTTTCAGTGTAGCCCTTGTGGATGGAAGGGTTTGGAAGTTATGTCCTTGGCTCTCATTCCCTGTAACCATGAAACGGTCCTCCTCAGTTAAGATTCTCTAGAGGAGATACAGCACTGTGCCGACTCTGTCCTCTATGGCAATGAATGCGATTTATATCTGGGGCTCTAATATATTACCATGGTCTGCAAAGCGCTGGACTCTGGGAGTGTTTGTTTGGTTTTATTATGGTCTCATTAACTCTAGACAAGGATAAAGTGGGTCTGGGAAACTGCTGAGATCCAAGTTCTGGTCTTCAAATGTAAGCGGAATCTGCTAGTCTTCTGGGGCTCATAAAACTGAACAAATGCATTTGACTTGTAGCTTTAAATATCAAACTTGGCACTAGAGTAACTAAACACACACACACACAGTGATTCTGGAATTTCAGACCAAACCCTTTTATGTTTTCAGTGCCTTTGTGTGGTCAGTTCATATATGTTCACAATAGTTTTAGGAGGAGTCATCCAGCCTGAGCTACAATTGAGAAAAAATAATCTTTGAAAGTTTAGGGGAGATAAGCACCTTTCATGTAGCATCGAATACAAATTGCCTCTCCTGAAGCTGGATCAAGCCCTGAGTGATCTCCCTGACTTTATTTTTGACATTGTATGTTGGTTTGTTTCATTTTGTTTTATATCCACTATATAGTGCTGGATTTTACCCAGACAGTTACTTTAAGTATAGTCTGTATGTTGACTGTATTCTCCCTGAAATTTCACCTCCCCCCCCCACTTCTGTCCCTGCAGTCTCCATCTTTCCCAGTTCCCACCCATTTTCATGTCCCATACCTATTAACAATCTTACTTACCTGAGAGAGCTGACGTGGTATTTGTCTATCTGAGTCTGGTTTATTTCATTTAAGTTGATGATTTCCAGTTGCCAGACTTCATTTCATCTTCAGTTCTTGGTACGCTCCTCAACAGCTGTGTCAAATCTCACAACTGAATGACACTCAAAGCAATCACCCTGAATTCTGTACACTTATTTGAGAGAAACTGCAATTACACCTCATTAGGACATCCCTTCAGAGGCATTTCACATACAATTGTTGTGCTGTTGCTCTATACTCAGTGCTGGGTAGAGTTGATTTCTTTTTATAAGACTCTAAAACAGGGCACCTCACTGCAAGAGTGACCCACATGCCCCAGAATAAACTAAGAAAAGGCAATTCCGTGAGTCTGGAGCCAAGGTGATGATTATCAGGTAGTCACCTTTTGACACTGAGTTTCACATCTCCTCCCTAGAGTTCTCTGACATGCTGAATAAGTTACTCAAAAAAAGAAAGATAGAGGGCTGATTCAACTGCTGAGATTTAATATGTGGTTCCAGAAAGTCTGCATATTTCATTGTGAGGTTTGGATGAGAAGCCAAGCCACTGGCTAGACTATAATGGTTAACATTTTATGTAATTGTACGATCATTTGTTTGGTATAATTATGGATGGAAAAATCCTTTTCCCAAGTTACTTTCCAGTTCCTACAGAAACGTGCCATAATGTTTTACAGTGAAAAAAAAATGGCCTTAAAGGAGGTAAAACCTTCAATTTATATTAGTCAGTATGACTTATTCTAAGAAAGTATGTGGAGTTTTATTTTACAGTCAAATATAGACAAGAAAATCATGTACTTTGCAGTTCAGTGGTCCTGTATTCTTCTCATGACTTCATTTAAAATCCATAATATCAAGAAAATGTGTTTAAATGTTCTCAACTATGTTGCATGTTAAATTTCAGCAAAAACGCTTATCTCACCCAACTCCTGAGATAACACAAAGTGATTCATTCCACAGTATCTGATTCATGAAAACAACAGGAGCCTTCACAATCTGAAGACACTGGCCTTCTCTCTGCCTAATCTGGGAGCCTTGGCTAAGTAGCAATGAAGAATTAAGTTTGGAGATAGCAGAAGTGCCCTCCAAACATGGAGATGTTTCCCATTGCATGCAAGCGGCTGTGGTTCCGAAGCACAAAGACCCCACATGCACTCTGCAAAGGAAACTCACTCTTGCTGCTGCAGCACAGGTTTCTGGACAAAAGCCAACAGTGCAAGAAAGCTTTCCCCTTCTTCACATGTGTTCAACAACCATTTGAATATTTATGGAGCACACGCTATTTAATCCTCTTGAAGTTGTGGGTGAACCAACGTGAGTCCTGGGCCCATAAGAAGAGTATTGGGCAAGGCTGATGGCTCAGCAGGCAAAGTGTTGGCTTGTGGTGATATATTGTATATTTAATAAAATTAGTTTGAAATATCAGAAGACAGAATAAGTCACAGCCAAACCATAAAGGAGTGGTGACCTTTAATCTCATCATGCAAGAGACAGAGATCGCTCTGGATCTTTGTAAATTCAATCCCTAGTAGCCAGGCAGTGGTGGCACATGCTGTTAGTCCCAGCACTTGGGAGGCAGAGGCAGGAGGATTTGTTTGAGTTTAAGGCCAGCCTGATCTACAAAGCAAGTTTCAGTACAGTCAGGACTGTTACACAGAAAGCCCTGTCTCAAAAAACAAAAAAGTCTGGAGAGATAGCTCTGTCCTCTGATATTCCAGATAAATTTTATTAAATATACAATATATTACCATATTTGCCACCACCTGAAAATCTTAGTTTGATCACCAGAAGCCATGTGTCAGAAAAAAAAAAAAAAAACCAAAAGTTGACCTCTGACAGCCACATTCATGCCTTGGTGCAGTGCACTCTGATACACACACACACACACACACACACACACACACACACACAGAGAGAGAGAGAGAGAGAGAGAGAGAGAGAGAGAGACTATTAAGAAAGTAGCAATATCATAGGCCAGAAATATATAAGTATCATGGGGAAGGAAGTTGCCTCCCTGTAATCAAATAGGTCATTTGATCCAAGACTCTGAAAGTTCATTAAACCAATGCCTGTATAATAATAGATATACTCTGATACTGAATTATTATATACTATGTATAACACATACTAAATACAACAGCACAGTTATCTTTATTTTTGTACACCAATGGTATATGCACATGTGCATATTCATGCATATGTTTTGGTATGTGTACATATGTTCATATGTGAGTATATGTGAATGTCTTTCTCTATAATGTCTAAACTTTTTTTTGAGAGTCTCACTGAACCTAGAGCTTTCTGATTAGCTAGACTAATTGACCAGAAAGCTCCAGGGATCTCCCCAATTCTGCACCCCAGCACTAGGCTTGTAGGTGGGCACCACCAACAGGCCCAGCTTTTTATGTGAGTGGTGGGGATCTGAATTTAAGTCCCAACGCCTGTATGGGAAGCACTTTCTGGGCTAAGCTGTTTCCCCAGCTCTACGATAGCTTTCAAGCTTTGGGAATTATTCAAGTCAAACCTCTCAGTTTTAATAGATCAACAAAGCTGAGGCATAGAAAGGGATCTAGCAGGCCCGAGCATGGTAGACACAGACCTGAGCATGGCAGACTCCGTAGGGTTTGTACTTCTACCCCTTTCTTCTCGCTTGCTAAGAACTGCTACATTCCTGAAGCTAGTCTAGCCACTGGCTCATTCCTGAGACAAAACATCAAGGTCCAGAAATCAAAATTCTTTATTCAGCTAATATGTCCAATCAGGATTTACCAACTCACCCTAGCACAGCCTCCCCCTACAACTTAAAAATCACACTCCTGTGGAATATCTCTCTCTCTCTCTCTCTCTCTCTCTCTCTCTCTCTCTCTCTCTCTCTCTCTCTCTTCTTGCTGCTGCCCAGGCCACCTTGCAGCCTCCCTCTCCACTTGCACCCCCCCTAGGGTAATAAATCTCCTTTCTACTGAGAATTTGGTGTCTGAGTATGTCCTCTATCAATTCCAGGGGACCAACCTCCCTTTCACATACAGCTATAGAAATATAACGACTGATAAACAACACCCCTTATCTGACATTCACTTTAAACAATGTAATCTTAGAGTCATTTTGCGAAGAAAATAGTAGATGACAAGTCCCCACTTTCTGGGCTGTCTTTGTGAAAACCTAGACATGCTTTAAGACATTAACATTAATTTTTTAAAAGTTAAAGTAACCAGATTTTTTCATCAGCCCTCTATTCATTTTATCCTGGGGCCATGGAGACTAGCGTAGTGCATTCCCTCGTGTTAGTAAATATTTCATCACAGAGGTGGAGGAGCACATACTATAGACAGAAACAAGAAGCTTTTATTTCAGAAATTGTCACTGCCATAGCCTATAAGTGTATCCTACCTCATTCTAAGACCAGATGCCCTTAAAGCACTCAAGGACCATAGGGTAGTTGTTCTGTTGTCAGGAGTACAGTGTGTATTTGTTGTCTGATGCTCTACCCTGCACCTGTCAGCATCCTCCTTCCTACACATCTAGTGGCCTGTGCTAAGCTCATCCAAGAATTCAGGGATGCTCTCGTGGTTCATGTGTTGAGTGCCTCTTGTGTGGAAGGCACAGTATAATTGTTTCTCAAGTGCTGGCCCAGGTCAAGTGCAGGTCCTGTGTAGGTGCTGGAGACACAGCTGTAGCTCAGGCAAACAGGTTTCTCACGCTGAGGAGAAGTGGCAGACACTAAACACATTTTATAACAGACAATCCTTTGTTTATTACAGTGTACTTCGCAACCAACAAATACAGGTTGACAAAGTATACTTGTCTGGTTAAGAAAATAACGTCATCTTTGTTCAGCTTTTCCTGTATGTCACATAGAATTTGCCTAATGATGATGGCGTGAAGTTATGAATACATATTCATCTTGCTTTATCTGCATATCTTTAAAATACATATATTGTTACTTATTGATTGATATATGTTTCAAATAAGTTCTGCCTATTTTTTTATTTGACAGTAATATTTTCAAATAGTCAGTTATCCTAGAATGCTTCATCAGAGCTTTTGCAGAAGTCTAAATATAGACTAGCAAGCGTTGGGTCTTTCAGTGTTCCCAGCAATGGTTCAGATGCCCAGCGGAGAACACCGAGCTTCCCTCTGTGCTGCAGGTAAGGCTATGAAAACACCTCCCACGCAGGAACATCAAAAGATGCTTGCTTTTCCCTCCAGCTATGTTCTCAGATGCTCAAAAGAAGGTAAGAGTCGGGTTTCCCTAAGGGAGTGAGCCAAGGTGTGGACAAGGGAGTAATTAAAATGGTGGACTGCATTCTAGCTGTGAGGGAAAGGAAAGGAGGACACAGTGTGGCTTCCTCAGAACAGTACCACAGATGTCATCTTACACTTGGAGATCCTTTTCTCCTCAAAGGAGAGGTTCTGGGAGCCAATAGGGCATACAGTGGGGTTTCTAGCCAAGGGGCAATAATGGAATCCTTTCCCACCCTCCCCTTCTCTGCCTATTTCAGTGCCCCGTTTATTAAGAGTACATGTCTGCATCCCGCAGCTTAGTCTGCCATGAGAGCAAAGCCTTTTCAGCTTCCCTGGATTAATCAATACTTTTTTCACCTAAATTCTCTTTCGACCTTCAGAAGTAACTTTGTCGGTGGCTTGTACTCCTGTGTGTATGAAAGCGGTCTGATTGCTAAACCTGACCATTACAGTATTCCTATCTGTTTCTGTCTGCCTAAAGATAAATTTCTTACTTCCAGAGTTCTAATTAAAGTAGGGCCTTGTTCCTGATGTCAGAAAAGACCTTAACTGGGAAACTGGACTCAACATATGGGAGCAAAACAACAAACCAGATGTTGGCTCTGTCCCTTCCTCTCTTTTGACACAAACACAATGAGTCAAACTAGATGTCACCACACCATGGCACGTGCTGACCCCCAGGAAGAAGATATATAGCACCTACCTGTCCTATTAAGGCCCATCCAAGACTGTCCTGCTACTCTCGCCGCTAACCAGAACTGAGTTAAGTGGGCCCATCATGTGGTCATGAGATGCAATTATCTATCAAGGTGGACAGGTGGGACAACATTCCTGCAGGGACAGGCAAAGAACAGAAAAGTCATTGTCAAATTAAGCCACACATCTAGTGACAGTGGAATACTTTCATCCTCTTAAATTTAAGGTGTGTAAAAATTACCCAAAGATCCATATATTTATATCAGTCATTGCACCCAAATTGAAAGGTGATCCCCTGAGCAATAACTGCCATTTCTGTTTGCAAGTCCTATGAGCTCTCTACATTGCTGGTCACACTGCATTCTTTTATGTTACTGTAACAAAACAAACTAGGCCAAGTAGAAAAGAAAGTGGTTCTGGGTAGTTTTACGTCCTGTTGACACAAGATAAAGTCATCTGAGAATAGGGAAACTCAACTAAGAAATTACCTCTATAAAACTGGGCTGTAGGCTAGCCTGTAGGTGTTTTCTTAATTCAGATTGATGAGGAAGGACCCAGACCATCGTGAGTGGTACCACTCGTGGGCTGGTGGTCCTGGGTTCTATTAAAAAGCAGACTGAACAAGTCAGGGGTAGCAAGCCAGTGAGCAGCACCACTCCATGACCTCTACATCAGCTGCTGCTCTGCGGCCTTCATGTTCCTGCCCTGAGTTCCTGGCATGGCTGCCCTCGGCAATAAATTTATAAGAGTAAAAAACACCCTTTTCCCCAAGTTGCTTTGGTTATGACCAAAACATATTTATCACGGCAGTAGAAACCCTAATATGAGGGTTATTTTGAGCTCTTTAGGGAAAACCAAAGCCTAGGATTGTTCAATGCCCTCTTTTGGGCCTCTGCTAAGGATCCTTTGCTTTAAAGATGCTTTAAACATAACAGAGTCATCAGGAAGAAAATAGCTGCAGTTGAGAGAGGTCAAGCTCTAGGGATGGCCTTGGTGTAAAACAGTTCACTCTGAAGGTGAGTCATCTGAGGCCTCAGGAGGGTCACAGCAGTCCTCGCTGGGGACTTTCCCCAAAGGCCCAACTGTTTCTCAGTAGACCTTGCTATGTAACGGCCTCAAACCTCTTATTATCACTACATCTGGGTCTAAGCCTCTAGCACCAAAAACCCAGGGAACAAGCCACATTCAAACTGAATCACCTTCCTTACCCTAAACTTTTAGATTTCCATAAAACAGGTTGTTACATTTAATTTTTGTATCTGAAAAAGATGATCTTGTTCAATAAAAGTTTACTGACATGTTTTGTTCCCTGGTTTCAATGTTTAAATAAAAAGTTATGAAACTCTATTTTTGATCATATTTTAAGACATTGGGAAAGAGAAAATTTAAAGTTTCAATATTAGAGTCACTGAATTTAAAATCATATTGCTTGGCAAAAATTTATAAATGTCTTCCCAAATGGACTCCGTGAGCATAAGTATGAACGTGTTTTTTGTTGTCTTTGTGTTTAGAAATGTTCACCAGGCATTCATAACAGAGCAGTGCAGAGTTGCCTCCAGGCAGTTTACCAGAGGTCATCACCTCTCGGCTGCTTCCAAACTATTTTGAGCATTTTTCAGAAACAGTAAAAAGATTCCATACATTCATCCTTCCTACATGAGGTTATAGCATTAAAAGTACCCTGGGATAATATGTTATAACAAATAACTTAGAATTATGTTTTTACTATCCTGTTTGTGATATTATTTACATATTACAATATGCCACCCTTCTGAGGAGAGATTGAAGGCATGTTAACTGTCTTCTTTTTGTGGTTTTGTCATTGTGTATTTTTGTGATTGTAAGTTAATTACAGCATTTCTCCCTTCCTTTTTTCCCTTCAAACTCTCCCATAACCCCCCCACTGTCCTTCAAATTCATAGTCTCTTTTTGTGCTAATTGTTACTGCATTTATACATATGTATTCCTAGATACAACCTGTTGAGTCCATATACTGTTGCTTGTGTGTATTATGTAGTTTTCATCTCTCATCAAGAAAACTTCTCTTTGCAGAAGACCAAGACCACTACAGAAAACCACAGCCAATCAAAATGCCGAGTGTGGAGTCCAGGCCCAACGGATGCATCAGTAAGAAGGCTTGGGAACATGGGGGGGAGGGGCAGGAAGACTAAGAGTCAGAGGACCAGGGGGTGTGCCATGAGATCATGTCTCCTAGTAACTATCTTCTTACAAGAAATTACAATTTAATTACAAGCCATTGTCTTTCGTAGATCATTTATATATATATAAACATAAATAAAATAAACACTACAGCAACTAGGGTATTGATCTCTAGTTTCATAAAATGAATCGTAGAGGGCAGCTATAATTTCACTTTCTAAAAAGTATTGAGCGCTTGGTCAGCCATTCCCCAAGTACTGCACTGCCATAGTAACAACTAAATAAGCAAGGTACAGTCAGATCTTGTGTGGAAGCCACAAGAGAAAAGGCTAGGGATAGTTGTGCATTGTCACTTGAAGCTTAAATCACACGTGATGGAGGAAGAGCGACACCTAGTGGTAGAAGCTATTAACTACAGCCGCCAGGGAGCTAAAGGAAAGCCTGAACTGTGTTCCAATCACGTTAAAGGGAATCTCTAGCATCTATGTTGGTGTCTGTAATTGCTGCGATAGATATTTATTGTGTTGGCTGTTTACTCAGAGATAACTTGCTTTATGTGCTTGCCTATTTCAAGATTCAGGAATTCAGAAAATAACTTGAAATTATAAGTATTTTCAGGTATAGAAACTGCATTTGGGAAAATGCACAGGTGGAAATGTAAGTGCTTTTTGATATGATTTAACTTAGCAAGTCTATATCTAAAAGGCCAGTCAGTCAAGCAAACGTGTTGCTTTCCAAATTTCACTGAAATATTTCAATTAGAGGTCCTTGTGGCAGATGCCAAGCATGAACAGTACTTTGTATATGTTGGACAAAGCACTAAGCATAAGTGAGCATCTTTAAACATTTATAATGGAAACTAGTTAATTATATAGCTCATGGTTTTGTTTACATTGAGAATGATAAATAATTAATATACCACTAACAGGTAAAAAAATGTATCATCTGTTCTTATGGTCCTGGTATGAAGAGACAAAATGTGAAATTTGATTCCACCTGCAACTATTTTATTAGCACATGCTTGTACACACACACACACACACACACACACACACACACACACACACACACACACCAAGTACAACAAGTGATCATTCCTTTTCTCAATAAATCAGAACATTAATCTGAAAAGATAGTTGCTAACGTAGTAAAATACATTGCTTCAAATCTGCTAATGAAATGCCTGTTCCACACCCTTCCCTGAACAACAAAGGATGTCACTTTCCCACCAAATCGTTGGAACCAGGCTGTGTGACTCCCAGCTTCCATGTCTGCTGAAGTCCACCCATTTCAAAGGCCACACTTGTAGGGGCATCCAGGGTGACAGGTGCAGGTTATCGGTCTACAATTTCATGTGATTTTGTTTTCCCCAAACTTTTTCCAGTAAATCTGGGGAGGGGTCAGGAATAGAAACTGCTTGCAGAGGAAAAATTAAGTGGAGTCTTCTCTGGGGTTATTAACCACACCTAAGGGTAGTCTCCGTGCCCAGCAGCAGAGGGCAAACACGAAATAAACCCAGTGGTATTTTTGTAGACTTTTTTTGTAGTTGCACGAATTTGGATTGTATGAAAAGAAGACTCTGAGCCAAATATCGGGGGAAGGCTGAAATATCAGACACAAATGGGATAGGTGGCGATATATTACTATTTAATAAAACCTGAAATATCAAAGACAGCACACAGTCAAATCCTAGGCAGACAGATCAGGAATTTCTTGATCCTTGAGTACAAGGACAAACAGCTGAGATTCAATAGCACACACCTTTAATCCCAGCACAGGGAAAGCTGCTAGGTGTACCTGTGTATTTAGTTACAATCAGGCATATTTTGTGTATCATGGAGCTGGCTTGATACTGATAACACAGTGATTGCTATTGTAATAACAAGGCCCTGATACTGTAGGCTGGACAGGGCTCTGGCTGGTCATTTGGTTACACGCACTGTGACCTGAGTGTCCTTCCTGCTTTACTTCCTCATTCCATCTTCCTGCTTCCTCACTCTCCCTCTGTCCTCCCTGAACTTGCTATTCCCAACCCTTTATGATTTCCTCTCCTGACCCTCTATAATGTCCTGTTCTCCTATTCCACAGCCTTCTGCTGTGGCTATAAGTATATTCAGTGTCCTCTATAGCACTTCACAAGGAGCCCCCAGAATATCACATGCAGGCTGCCCCATGACAACCCAAACTCATGATCACAAACTGCTCAGTCCACCCAAATGCTTTGACACAGACCTCAGAAGGCCTCATCTTCAGCAAACTTAATGTCTTCAATCCTTCAAGGCTATGTGTGAAACTCTGTGAACAAGACTATGTCTAAGAAACCCTTTCCTCTTTTGGCTTCTGAGAAACCACTGTAAGTTCTGCTGCCTCACTCACATCCCTTTTCATGCTCTTTGGCCAGTTCAGTATTGCTATGCCCAGAGTTCGGGCCTCAGGAAAGTCTGTACCTGCTGCTCACATCATCTTCCTTAGACTAGAAGCATCCCCAGGACCAAGGAACTTATAAACAATTCAAGTAACTCTAGCAGATAAACTAAAGAACTCAGTTAAATCTGAACTTTAGATAAGCAAGGAATAGTTCTGTGATTTCATACAGCAGGGCAACAGTGTCTGTGCTGGTTCAGTTTATGACAGAAACAGAAAGAAGGGAACTTAATTAAGAAAATGCCTCCATAAAACCAGGCTGTAGGCAAGCCTATCCGACATTTTCTTAATTAGTGATTGATGGGAAAGGACCCAGTCCACTGTGAGTGATGCCATCCCTGAGCTGCGAGCCCTGGGTTCTAAACCATGAAGAGCAAGTCAGTAAGCAGCATCCGGCCACGGCCTCTGCAGCTCCTGTCTCCAGGTTCCTGCCCTGTTTGAGTTCCTGTCCTGACTTCCTTCAGTGGTGGACTACAATGTGGAGTGTAAGTCAAATAAACCCTTTCTTCCCTGACTTGCTTTTTGGTCATGGTGCTTCATCACAGCAATAGAAATTCTAACTAAGACAATGTTCTATGCAATATTTGAGGCAAAGAAAACCTTTTTTTTCATTGAACAATATTTATTTCTTTACATAGCTGTCTCCCAAACTTATTTCAGTATTTGGAGTCCATAACCAGTGTATAGTAGGCACAAGATTAATGTTTGTTCAACAGAATTCACTAAAGAATTCTAAAATAGAATGATAAAGTTTATTATTTATGTTCACAGTGGAAAACATTATAATTTACTTTTTTTCTGAGAGTCTTCCTCTGCCACTCCCTCTGGCCCACATTCCAAATGCTGGCTCTATGGATGTTAGCATCATGCCCAGTTGGTAATTCTTTAAAAATATTTCAAGTTAAATTCTGTTTATTTATTTTATGGGTAGGAGGAGTGTGTGGAAGTCAGGGGACACCTTGTGAGGCTTGGCACTCTTCTTCATCATGTAGGCTCCAGGGATTGAACTCAGGTTGTCAGGCCTGGCAGCCAAGTGCTTCCACCTGCTGAGTCATCTCTCCAGCTCCTCAACCACCAGCTCTTCATTACCACCAAGATGCACGGAGCCAAGATGGCTACATCAGAGTTTGTGGCATGCTGTTTGGACCTTGACCCTCCAGGACTGTAAATTCAGATAAACCTTTATAAATTATTTCCCTTGGTAGATAATAGTATCTTCCTTTGGTAGATCCAGACTCTCTCTCTGGCAGATAGGGTGGAGGGAGATCTGGGTCCACCAGACTCTCCCTGGCCTGAAGTGGATGGTGAGTATCGCCGACCCAGAATCGCCCCCAGCCACCAGCGGTAGGGGGTGGTGTTGGGGGGAAACACACACTGAGTCAGAAGTCTTGTCCAGCAGGAACTCCAGAAAACATATTTTTTATCTGATGTTCAAATTGAATTGGGTAAATCCTTTATTTTTCTTTGCTAAACTTGGAAACCCTAAATGCAAATTACCAGTCCCCCCTCTCAGGCCCACAAATAGAAATTCTGGCATGAGGCCCACCATCAGTTTTAACACGACTAGAGGCAGACTCTCAACTGAGTTTGAATAGCATAACTGCAAACCCCACCCTTTGACTGACCTCACGGGTTCCCATGAAAAGACTCACAACAGTAAGTCGTACCCTTGCTTGCACCCAGCCTGGCCCAAGTTCTACTGATTTTGATCTAACCATGTGATCTAACCTCATGTATAAAACAAGAAATGAAGAACAAAGTCATCAAGCTCTCCACTTTCGATTTTTTTTTTTTAAATCTGTTTGGGAATGAATGCAAAGAATTGCAGAGGCCAGAGTGTAGTTGGACTTTACTTTAGGATCACAAGCCACCAGATAATGATAGAGACTTATTATTATTTATGAAAGCTTGGGTTTAAATTTAGGCTTGTTTCCAGCTAGCTCTTATAACTTAAATTAACCCATTAATCTATGTTCTACCACATGGCTCTTTCCCCCTCCTCCACTCCATATGTCTGACTTCCTCAATGTCTTGCTGGCATCTCCCTGAGTGCCTAGATTCTAACCCTGAGTTCTTCCCTCTCCCTGGAAGCCCCACCTATTCCCTCCTGACTAACTATTGGCCATTCAGCTTTTTTTATAAACTAACAGGTACCTCAGGCAGGTGAGGTAAAACAGCAACACATCCTTACACAGTGCCATCAAATACCCCACAATATATTGGGTGAGACAGCAGTGAAGAATGAACCCTTTCCATTTATTTCTGTTTTCTTCTCTCTCATGTACCCTAAGCAAGCTGATTATCCAGCATCCTCTTAGGAAGGAATGACTAGCAAATGAAAGTGGAGCTTCTGTTCCCGCCCCCTCAGTCTGGGGGAAGAGGCAGATGCCTCAGGATCTGTGGCATTCTTCTGAGATGCCACAGATAGAACTGTGGGACATGAGAAAAACTGCAATAAGCAGCTCCACAGGAATTCCTAGCCCCCAAGAAGGAACTGTGATGAGACTTGGGGAGTTAACAGGCCCCAAGGGGCCAGGCAGTCATGAAAAGTGACTGGCAGCAGTGTAGTCTATGTAACAACCCTAACCCTAACCCTAACCCTAACCCTAACCCTAACCCTAATCTCAGCAGGAGCCATCCCTAAGTCCACACATCAGCAGATGTCAGTAGGAGATGTCCACAGCAAACTTCCACTCCCACCACACTCTGATGCTCAGGAGTTGGGAATTTAAAGGAAAGTGTAGGAGCAACCATTATTACGAATGAGCTCACCTGGAAGAGATGAGATTCTGCTCATTAGGTGGAGTGAGTGCTTCCTTCCAGCAGTCTCCATGTTTATTCCTGAGGATAAAAAACAGGTCAGTGGCCACAGCACGTTCTGAAATCTAAACAGCCAAAATCACATTGCCTTATTTTATTTAATGTTTTTAATTGAAATATATCAGCCCTCTTCTAGCCCTTCCCAGTGCCCTTCCTTGCTCACCCATTTTCCAGTTAATAGCTTCTTTTTTATCATACATGTTACATACATATTTGCATATATGTATGCAGGTATATGTACACTACATATTAATAGAATTTGCTGTCTGTGTGCATATGGTTTCAAGGGTGGCACTCTGCTTTGAACAACACATACGTGGGCCCATCCCTCAGAAAGGCTCATTTTCCTCCCAGCAGTCAGTACTTGCCTGTAGATCCTTGTCTAGATGTAGCTACCCATCAAAGAAGCTTCTGTTTACAGCAAATGGAGATCATCACAGAGAACCACAACTGGACACAATGATCCCGGGGAGCCTAGCCCAAATAAATATATCTACATCATAGCTCCTGTGGCTCAGGGAACATCATTAAAGAGAGCTCAGAAGAAAGATGCTAAGAGTCAGATACCAGGAATTCTACTGTTGAAAATGATGACATAAACATAATTTGACACTAGCGACATCAGTGGCCATGCTGATGTACAAAGAGATGTTTCTCATAGGGTCCTGCTCACAGTGAAAGAAGTATGTGTCACTCTTGTGTTCACAAATGTCTAATGAAGTATCAGCAGCTCTTTCCTCCTTCCTGACCCACAGCTTTGCCTCTGAGTCACATGACCTCACAGCACAGAGACAAGGGAGGGCACACCTTAATCCGAAAGGTGACGTGTACTAGCCCATATGTCGCTAGCCATGTAGGTGGTGAGGTGTGTAGAGAAATGGTGCACAGGCAGTAAGCATTACTAACTACCATAAAGGGTAGTGTCACTTATTGCCAGATTTACACCCAATCCACAAATCTCTGCCTTCGACAAAGAACTCCCTAAATCCCTACCCCATGTGCATGGATGTACTCTACACTCCACATCTCATGACTGTATAAACTTTAACAACTTGTGTTCCATGTCTGGACACCTCAGAAACCAGAGCCCTCTCTTCTCCCCAGGACGCCACACTCTGTAGATCCTGCTTCCATTATGACCCCCTCCTGTCTCTCCTCTTCATCTGCATCTGAATTTCTCTACCTCAGTAGGGCTGATATTTTGGGTCATATAATTTGTGTTTATGTGTGTGTACATGTGCAAGCAAGTGCTTGTGTATGTATACACTGGTAGCGTTGGGTGCATTTGCTTAAGTACCTTTTTTTTAGGTTAAGTCTCTTACTGGTCTGGAATTTGGCAAGTAAGCTTCATGGAAGCACTTGTCTCTGCCTTCCCAGCACTGGGATTACAAGCATACTGTCATACCCAGCCTTTTAACAAGGGTTCTGGGGATGGAACTCCGAGTCTTGTGCTATCTAGGCAAGCATTTTGCTACCTAACCCATCTCCTCAGCCCTGGGGTCACATGATTCCTAGCTCTGTGCTGTTAAATACTCAGCAACATCACCTTTACCTATTAGATGTTAGTGTTACCATCTTAGACAACCAAGACTGTCTCTGGCATTGCCAAATGGCTGCTGCAGTGCCAAATCTCTTAGCCAAGCCCCAGGTGCAAACCACTGACCTAGAACTACTTAACTTCCCTTTCTCATGGTCTCAGACTTAGGTGGCTTAATAGTTTGTTGGCTGGTTATGGGGTTATATTTGTTGGTTGGTTGCTTGGTTTGCTGATTTTTAGTTAAAATTCTGCCAATAAAAATCTCCCCTGATATCCCACAGCCCATCCATGCACATTGCCATCCCAGGCCATGAAAACATTATCTACACTTTGGCCACAATCATCTTTTAAATATTAACCTGGTAGTATTAGTCTCTGTTTAAAAAGTCTTTGTAACTAGGCACCCTTACCCTAGCTACTTCCAAGTCTGAGGCAGCAGATGGTCACTGGAGAAAACACAGGAGGAGGAGAAATGAGTGAGGGGGGAGGGGGGCACTTATTTGCTTTTAAGGCTTACCTATGTAGGCCAGTGCTGGTTATCTGTACACTGTAGAGGCTGAGAACCCAGTAGCTTCTCGGTTTGGGACATTAGTCTGTTTGTAAATACTCGGGCAGTAAAATGCCAGCTGCCTCTTAAAAACCGAACTCTGAACTTTAGAGGGAGGATAGCAAAGAAGTGTTACTGAGCACTCTAGTCTACAGCCTATTACAGACTGTGGTTAAAAGGAAAGGAAGAAGGAAATGCTAAGAGGCCACGCTCCAATGTATCTGTGCTTTCATTATAAGTATCTCATTATTATGTATAAATAAAATTCTCAGTAGTAAATGGAGGCAAATGGTAGGGCTTAGACCTGCGATCAGGATGAAAATCTCTGGAAGGTATTATACAAGATAATCCAGCAATAAACCTCTTTTAAAGCTTTACTTCGTATTCATTTTTTTACATTATATATGTGTGCATGCATGTGCCTGGCATGGCATCCCTGAGACGGTCAGAGGACAAACAGCTTAAGGTTAAGGGCACATACAGCCCAGGCAGAGGGCCTCCAAAGATAGGCAACTGTCCACATAGGCAGTATGTGGAGCCTCGAGGGGAGGAACCAGACTGTGTTCCTGTGCATGGACTGGCACTTGGAGCCCATTCCCTCCAGAGGAACAGCTAACCCCGTCTTGACATTAGGATGAGGAAATCGGATCTGCCTGGAGTGGATGCTGAGCTGACCCACCTTGGGACTTCTTGCCTTTTGTAGGGAGGGGATGGGAGGATGGGAAGGAGGGAGGCTGAAGGCTGAGTAGGAAGGATTGGGAGGGGGAGCAAGGAAATACAGGGATAAAAAAGACTATTTTATAAATAAAAAAAAGAAAAGCAGCAAGTTCCCTTAACTGCTGAGCCATTTATTCATCAGCTGATGGACACAAATTGTTTTTATATCGTGGCTATTGTAAGCACTCCTGTAATAAATGTGAGAGTGCACACACGTCTTTGACATACTGATTTAAATATCTTTGAACATAAACTCAAAAGTAAGATTCCACACTCATGTGTTAATATTATTTAGTTTTAAAATCTTTTACTGTTTTCCATAATGTCTGGGCTAATTTTGAGTATTTGTTTATCTTGGACATCAGACCCCTGCCACATTATGGTTTACAAATATTTGCTCTAAATTTGTAAGGTAGTAATGTGTGGTAATATAAGGTATGCTTAATAAAAATAGTCTGAAATATCAGAGGACAGAGCCATCCAATGGTGAAGGTCAGGGTGTGGTGACCCACGCCTCTAATCCCATCACTTGGGAGACAGAGATCTCTCCGGATCTGTGAGAGAGAGAGAGAGAGAGAGAGAGAGAGAGAGAGAGAGAGAGAGAGAGAGAGAGGGGAGGGAGGAGTTCAGCTTCCCCTGCCACTCCCTTTTTTGGCTCAGGATGGAGAAGCTGGAGTCAGAGACCATTGAGGAGTTGGCTGAGTGAGACTTGCCTGTGGTTTGTTTCCCTGTCTCTCTAATATTTCAGCTTTCCCCTAATATCTGGATCCAGGTTTTTAATATAATTCCAAATGGAATTTGTGCAATAAAGTTGTCCCTTCACTTTTTTTTAAATAAGAATGAAACTCTTTTATAAGCACTTAGTGGCAAAAAAAAATGTCACAAATTCCATTAACATTCCTTTCCACTTACTGAGCATTTTTCATTTGCCACACACTAACAGAAACTTGAACTTCAAACTCCCAAGTCTGGACCGTGTCACCCAGTTCTTTGCACTCAGAGGAAGGGAAAGTCACCTCAGTACAGTAGGTGGCACTGTTCCCCTGAGTTCTCAGGTGCTCTGGGTCTGAAACAACACTTTTAGTTTGGTGTGGAGTTGGTTTAGTTGGTCTTCCTTCAGGCCACCAGGGTAGAACTATACCAAGTTTCTACCCTCACCCCAGAAGCTCCCTCAGCCAGCAACATCTTTCTTCTCCTAATGCTCCTAATGCATTTCTTCTGGTCATGTTCTCTCAAGATCTCTACATGTCTCTTAAAATCTTTTCTGGGGTCTTCCAAGCAGATATGTGATCCCTCTGTGATTCCTCAGAACCCTGTACTGCCACGTTACATGTCATTTCATTCACCTTGACAAACACTTAAGGGACACTTACTACAGCTCACAGGTTGAACCAGTTCCAGGAACTGAAAGGCAACTGGCACATGGGACCTGTTTTCAAAAGCTGAAAAGTTAAAGGGGAAGACAAGAACACTGGACAATGTAGTAAGAACTGACAAGGGTATGCAAAGTGAGACTTTTTGTTTTGTTTAAATAGGAAGGTTTTAAACTAGATATAAAATTATATATTATAGGGATTATTATAAGACAGTGTTTGGGAAAGAGAGAGGTATTAACATAAGTGAGGTTAAATTATTGTTAACAAACAACAACTATAAAGTATAATTTAATATTTAAAATGTTGATATGAGAAAATGTATAGGGATTGTTTTAAGGTTGTTTATTTTAAAAAATAGAGTTTTAATATTTGAGTGTTTTTGTTGAAATGTGAAGTAATAACAATTTTAATTATTTAATTTTTAATATTGTCAAGACTTGAGTAGGAAAATATATATTTAAAGTTAGAAGCATGAAGTAACTTTTAGAATTTAGGAGAAGACAATGACAGTTAATTATTTGGACAGTTATTTATTATTTTTTGTATAATGTATTTATTTTTGTGGCTATTGGTTTATGATATTTGATAAGTTTTTATAGAAATAGGGTATTTTTTGGTAAGACTGTTTTATTTTGGCTAGGTAGGCTTTGGCAGTTTTTATTTTTTATTTTGTAGGTTTATTTTGGATAGTGAGCACGTTGACAGTAGTGGGGGCAAGTGTAGTTTTTTGTTTTTTAGGCTATTATTTGTTAAATTAGACAATTTTTTTGTAAGATGTCTGTGATGTTTAATATTATTTTGAGAAAGGAACGGTGATGTTAAGAGTTGTTATGTTTTTAAAGGCTAAATTTAAGATAATAAAATTTTGAATGTTATATTTTTTTGTTTTATGAAGTGGTTGAAGGCGCTTATTTATTTGGTATATTTTGATATGTTTTTGAAAAGTTTGAGTATTTTGATTG
>PVIH01017657.1:0-26045 GCA_004025045.1 Sigmodon hispidus
CTGCAAAGCCAAGGACACTGTCAATAGGACAAAACGACAGCCTACAGAATGGGAAAAGATTTTCACCAACCCTACAAGTGATAGAGGACTGATCTCTAAGATATATAAAGAGCTCAAGAATTTAGAGCCCAAAACCCTGAATAACCCTATCAAAAAATGGGGTACAGATTTAAAAAGGGAATTCTCAGCAGAGGAACTAAGAATGGCTGAAAGGCACCTGAAAAAGTGCTCTTCATCTTTAGCCATCAGAGAAATGCAAATCAAAACAACTTTGAGATACCACTTAACACCTGTTAGATTGGCTAAGATAAAAGGCACAAATGACAGCCTATGTTGGAGAGGATGCAGAGCAAGGGGAACACTCCTCCATTGTTGGTGGGAGTGTAAGCTTGTTAAACCACTTTGGAATGCAATATGGCGGTTTCTCAGAAAATTGAGAATCAATCTCCCCAAGGACCCAGCAATACCACTTCTGGGTGTATACCCTAAAGAGGCACATTCACATACCAAAGGTATTAGCTCAACTATGTTCATAGCAGCATTATTTGTAATAGGAAGAACCTGGAAACAACCTAGATGTCCCTCTACTGAAGAATGGATTAACAAACTGTGGTACATCTACACAATGGAATACTACTCAGCAGTAAGAAAAAATGATATCCTAAAATTCTCAGGCAAATGGATGGATTTGGAGAATATCCTCCTGAGCGAGGTATCACAATCTGAGAGAGATAAGCAGGGGATGTACTCACTCACTAGTGGTCTCTAAACAAACAAACAAGAAAAAAAAAGCCAAACATGCCCAAGCAGCAAAGCACAACCACTGAACAGCTTGGGATCAGAAACACCCTGGACTGACCCTTCGAACTCCACTCCAACTATATGAATACCAGACTCATTCTTGATGGAGGGGGGACAAAACTGGATTTGGCCAGGAGTGGAGACTGATCCAAGCATTATTGGGTCAGTGGGACCATAGGACTGTCTGCTCCCTGCCCAGCGAAGGGATGGGGAGTTGCAGAGAAGAGAAATGTCAAGATGTGGTGGGAGGGGGAAGGGACCTTGAATGAGGATATACATGGATGGGAAAAATAAATTTCAGATGGAAAGCTGAACACATAGTAAATATATGTGTAGCAATCTTATTTGCATTATCACCCTTGATAAGCCATGCTTATGATTCTTATCCTGTTCATAGTTATGGTTAACTTTTCCTCATTTTAAATTCATCTTACTTTTTTTTGTTAAATACAAAATAAAGAAGGAAAAAAATGAAAAACAATAAGTCTTGTATGTTTCTTTGACTCTTTGACACAGTATTACTATTAAAAAGTCTTTTGAGAATTACCATTCAAGAATATGAAGATAAGTACAATGAACATGATTGCTAAGTAGCAAACTTTGGAAAATGTGAAATTACCTATGTGGGTTGCGGAAATAGCTTTGATTATGTGTTTCCTTTGCAAAACTCAAATGATCATTTCTGTACTTTCTGTACAGGATGTTCCAGTCTCATATTTTTTTCTGCTCTAGGATTCAGCACTTCTGAAAATTGGACTCTTGAAGAAGTGAATCTAAAAGACTTCTTTGTTAGTTTGTTCAAGCTATTATAGCAAAATTCCTTACATGGGTATATTAAAACAGTAAAAAATGTATGGCTAACAGGTTTCCAGGCTTGGAAGTCTAAGATCAAGGTCAGTGTCTTACATGACAGAAGGAAACACATATCACTTGAAAGACTCTTTTATATGATATGAATTCTATTCAAGAGGGCAGTCATGAGAGCAAAATACTCTTTTCCTAATCAATCCCCATTGGCCACATTTTTCAACTTCATGACATTGGTAATTAGGTTTAGGTTCAGTATAATTTTCAAATTGGTATAAACATTCAGATAGTCTCAGTCACCTGCTTTGGTCTTACCTACTTTCCTTTGTTCATGACAGAGAGATTGCTTACCTGGAGCTATAAAGATGGCTGAATGCATAACATTTGGCATTACACAAATGAGAGTGACAGTAGTCACATATACTCACAGCTCTCCGGTGAGTTTACTGAATGCAATTCTGTAGGGATGTTATGCTTGGAACTAGTAAATTTTACAACAGTGGAAAGCAGGTTTTGTACTGTGGAGAAGATATGGCTTGTCCTTATCCTGAGCTGGAAAGGAATTGAATCCTCCTTCCAGGAGTAAATCAGATTGTATGTGGTCCCCATGATAAGAAAGCTTGTCTAGACAACTGGTAGATAGGCCTTTAGGACCGCCTAACATCCTAAGATGTCAAAGTAGTACTACTGGTATTTAAACATATATAACATATAGCATAATTTCAACAATAAAATATTCAATGTAATGATAATTAACAGAATAAAATAAATATCCTTGAATTAATGTTGCTGTAAACGAATAATTTAGCAGAATAGTTCTCCCATAGCTGGATGTGATTTTGCATGCTTCTGATCACAGAACTAAAGCAGAGGCCATAAGCTTGCCATAAGTTTGAGTCTAGCTTGATTTTCATAGAACAGTCTTGGCTAGCCGATGATACTGAGTGAGACTCTTGTCTCCAAATAAAAATTCCCACCACAACAAGAAAATATATGCTTCTAGATTATTAAAGAATAAATTAATTAATATCATACTTTCCTGAAACATGTTATTAATGAACTGAGATGCAATGAATACCAAAATATCATCATTAGAATTATCAATTAACTGTTGCTAACAAGATCTAAAGTAGGAAACTTATCCTGTTGGCAAAAATGTATGCAGAAAAGGAGTATGTATGCATAATGGCAAATTATAAAAATAGTCACATAATATTTACTAAAGGCAAAGAGATTAATAAAATAAAAATGTACTGGGCAAAATTATCAGATACTACCTGAACAGATATGCTTTAGTGTCAGTGAGTCCAAAATTCATAAAAATATTGTAAGCCCTGGCAGTGGTTTACCAAGCTGCAACTATACAGAAAAGAGCACAAGTCATTCTCTTTTCTGAATTACTCATAAAGCATATCTTTCCTGTTTTTTTTCCCTAAAGATAGTGTCCTCAGTACTTTGGGTTTCCATATTAAGTTACACTCTTAGTCTTCCTGTAGAACTCCCCTCCTCATTATAATGATGATGATGTAACTCTCAATTTGATTCACTGAGAAGTATATAAATAATATAATAATTTTTCAATATTTTGTCTTTCATGTTCAACTACTATTGAAGTATTGAGCAGCCCATTTCTAGAATGCCCCTCAACTAGAATTATTTGATGATTAGGTTTAATTATGCACTGTGGTAGTGTGAATGAGAAATAGCCTCCATAGGGTCATGTATTTTCACCCTTTGTTCACAGTTAGTGGTGCTATATAGAGAGGTTTAGGGGAGGGGCACTGCAGTCAGAAGTTTCTCTGTCCTGCCCAGCCAGTTCTGCAGCCATTTAGTCCCAAATAGACACACAAAGGCTTATATTAATTGTAAGCTTTTTGGCTTATGCCTCAGGATTATTACTTTCTTACTCTTACACCAACCAATGATTATTATCCATGTTTATGTATGTGGCCTGGTAACTTTTTCTCAGTGCAACATTCTCATCTTCTTCTATGTCTGGCTGTTATCTGCTCTGTTCTTTCTCTTCCCAGCATTCTCCTTGTCTGATTGCCCTACCTAGACTTTCTGCCTAGATTCTGACCAATCTGTGTTTTATTAAACCAATATTTACAGTGACTAATATTACAGTGTATAAAGCATAGTTGCCCAGCAGTACAGCCTTCTTAAAGGAAGTGCATCACTAGGGTTTTAACAGTTCATAGTCTTGCTCCACTACCTGTTTGCTCTCTTTGCTTCATACTTGTTTATGAAGATGTTATCACTCAGTTTTATGGTCCAGCCAGCAGCTGTCATATGCCTGCCATAATGGACTCTTAGCACTCTAAAACCATAAGCCAAAATAAAATTTCTCTTCCTTAAGTAGCCTTGTGTTACATCAACAGAAAATAACTACTACATTCACTCTGAACAATAAAAAAGCATGTGGTTTTGGCTTCCATTTCCATTTGCTGTGATGTCTTTTTGTTTCAGGGTCTAGTTGATACTTCATGTATGACCTGTCTTTATTCTCTCTCTCTCTCTCTCTATATATATATATATATATATATGTATATATATATATATATATATGCATATATAGTGGAAAGATGTTGGTGTGTGTGTTCTACCTCATTCCAACTTCCTCCTCAATACTTACTATAGGAATAAATTTTTAGTAAGCTTAATAGTAAGGTAGATAGGGATTAGTGGGGGTTCCATTACATTCATAGTCTTTGACTCTTTACTTACTCAAGCATCATGCTGACTTCACATCCTAACTATCCCCAGTAGCCAACCTCTGAAGGAAGATAGAGTTTCTTTACTGTAGAGAGTGTCATTGCTTTATTTCTTCCATATATTCATATTCTCTCTCTCTCTCTCTCTCTCTCTCTCTCTCTCTCTCTCTCTCTCTCTCTCCTTCTCTTTCTCTCCCTCCCTCATTCCCACAATTCATTCCTTGGTTCAAACACCTCTATTTTGAGAAGAGGTAAACTACGTATCATTAGTACTTTTTGGTCAAAATTGCATGGTATATTAAAACCTGTAGATATTTGTGGTGGTTTAAATAAGAAAGGCTTCCATAGGCTTATATATTCGAATTCTTGGCTCCCTGTTGGTGGAATTTTTGGAAAAGTTTAGGAGGTATGTCTTTGTTAAAAGGGAGCCACTATCAGTGGTCTGAAAGGTTTCAAAAACCTATATCATCCCCAGGGAGCTCTCTGCTCTGCCTCCTCTTGAGGATGAAATGTAAGTTCTCACACACTTCTCCAATATCATGCCTTCCTCACCAGAGTGGTTGGTCACAGACTTACTCTCTAAACTGTAAGCCTCTAAATAAACTTTTTATTCTGTAAGTTTATTTGGTCATGGTGTCTCTTCACAGCAGTAGAAAAATATCTAAAATATAAAATACCAATCAGGGGACCTCAAATAAAATAACAAACTTTACAGCCTTAGTAGCACATGCCTTTAATCTCAGTGCCCCTGAGATAAAGACACACAGAACTCTGAGTTCAATTCAGCCTGGTTTACCTAGCAAATTCTATGCCATCCAGTTCTATGCAGTGAGGCCCTGCCTCAAATGAAGAAAGAAAACTAAAATGTGATATCAAGTCACAACTGCTAAAATGACTTTCAGCAAATTGGCAAACAAGGGTTGACAAGAAAATGAAAAAAAATGGAATCATAATGTATTATTGAAAGCACTGTAAATCACTGTAGCCATTATGGAAACCAGTGTAAATTTTCTTCAACAACCTCAAACTCAACTACCATATGAATCAGCAATTTCATTTCTGGATACATGGCCAAAGGAAAGGAAATCAGTGTGTCAAAGAGTGTCATTTGTAATATACAAGATATGAGACCAACCTAAGTTTCCCTCAACAGAAAAACTAGTTTGATAAAATATAATGTATTCAAAACAGAATTATTTACCCTTAAGATTTAAAGATATACCATAATTCACTTATTTGTTATTTTAAAAAAAGGTCTTTTCCCCATGTATCCTCATATTCACCCACCCTTTCCTGTTCCCAATCGCTCCCAGTCTGCCTTCAGCCTCCTCCCACCCCATTCCCCGATCCCCTCCCCGAAAAGGGCAGAAAGTCCCAAGGTGGGTCAGCTCAGCATGATGTAATTTAAAAAGGTGTTTAAAATTAATGTTTAAAATTTAAACATGTACTTGAAGACTTATGCTACGTAAGATAATATTAACTAAACTCACATATTATTTGGAATCTAAACAATCAAATGCATAGAAACAAAGAGTAGGAGGATAATAGCTAGGACTATGGTGAAGAGGACAGTGAGGAGGTACTAAATGTGATATACTGATAAGTTAGCTACATCAGTAAATTTTTTGGCATTTATTTATAATAAAAACCCAGAGCCAAATAATTTTTAATTATGAATAAAGTCATGTTTTCTATCCAACTATATCTTTGTTCAAGGTCCCTTACCCCTCCTACCCCCTCCAGTCACTCTCTCTTCTCCACATCTCCTTATCTCCTCCCCAGCAAGGGCAGGAGGTCCCAAGGTCCCAATATGGCTCACTTCAGCATGCATTCCAGGCAGATCCAGTTTCCTCATCCTAACATCAAGACTGGGTCAGGTGTTCCTCTAGGGGGAGTGGTATCCAAGGTGTCAGTCCAAGGTGTTTCAGATCCAAAGCTGTTCAGTGATTGTGGTTTGCAGCTTGGACATGCTTTGCTTTTTGCTGTTTTATATAGAGTCCACTAATCTCCTTCTTATCTTTCTGGGTTAGTGATACCTCACTTAGGAGAATATTCTCCAAATCCATCCATTTGCGTGAAAATTTTAGGATATCATTTTTTTTCTTACTGCTGAGTAGTACTCCATTGTGTAGATGTACCACAGTTTGTTAATCCATTCTTCAGTTGAGGGGCATCTGGTTGTTTCCAAGTTCTTGCTATTACGAATAATGTTGCTATGAACATAGTTGAGCTAATGCCTTTGGAGTGTGAATGTGCATCTTTAGGGTATACACCCAGAAGTGGTATTGATGGATCCTTGAGGAGATGGATTCCCAGTTTTCTGAGAAACCACCATACTGCATTCCAGAGTGGCTGAACAAGTTTACACTCCCACCAACAATGAAGGAGTGTTGCAACCTCTCCAGCATAGGCTGTCATCTGTGTCTTTTATCTTAGCCATCCTGGCAGGTATGAGGTTGTATCTCAAAGTTGCTTTGATTTGCATTTCTCTGATGGCTAAAGAAGTTGAGCACTTTTTCAAGTCCCTTTCAGCCATTCGTAATTCTTCTACTGAAAATTCCCTTTTTAGTTCTGAACCCCATTTTTTGATTGGGTTATTCAAGGTTTTGGGCTCTAGTTTCTTGAGTTCTTTATATATTTTAGAGATCAGTCCCCCAGAACCAAATATTAGAATAAAGCTGAATTATCAGCGAGACACGTAACAAACCATAGCCAATTCTCACCCTGCCATCTCCTCAGGTCTGTCTCCACAAATTCTCAGACAGAAAGTCTCTCCATTCTCAGCTGAAAAATGAAGTGGCAGGTCAAGGAAAAAGGTTCCTCTTCCAGCCTTATCTTCTTTTCCTCCCCAGCTATCTCACATTCTTGTTCAAACTTTCCTAGTGCTAGTATTAAACATGTGTGTTTCCCAAATACTGGGTTGGAGCCAGAAGTTTTCTGATCCATCTGGGCCTGCAGTCCAGAGCAATCGTTCCCATCCAAGGTCTTGCAGCTGCTTAGTTCCAAATAATCACACAAAGGCTTATATTAATTACAAACCATTTGGCATATGGCTTAGACTAGTTTTTACAAATTAATCTATTTTTTATTAATCTATGTATTGCCACCTGGTTCTGTAGCTTTACCTGTGTTCCATTGCATCTTCCTCTCTGGACAGCAACCTACAACAGCTCCTTGACTCCACTTTCCTTCATCTTTATCTCTGCTTGAATTTCCCACCTGCCTCTAAGCTGCCTTGCCATGGGCCAAAACAAGTTCCTTTATTAACAAGTGGTAGTAAAGTATATTCACAGCATACAGAAAGATATCCCACACCCACTAACTCTGTTAAGCAGGAGGATCACTTCCTCCTAAGTGGAGTGATAGGATGAAAGACATTGGTCACCACAACCTGACCTGCATGGCCTGGTTCTGTGGATGTCCTCTGATATTTCAGAGTAACTTTTATTAAATATACAATATATCACCACATATGTTAATTAATTTGATTTTATCATTCAATGCTTCATACATATATTAAAACAAAATGTTTAACATCAGCAAGCTATTTTTTTCAATCAAACAGAAATTAAAGCTTTAAAAATTCTAAAACTTAATATATTAAAATGTTAAGTTACAGGTCTGGAGATATGGCTTATCAGTTCTGGAAGGGCATTAGCAGCTCTTCCAGAGTACATGGGTTCAAATCCCAGCACCTGTTGGACAGTTCATACCAATATGTTACTCCAGTTCCAGGGCTTCTGACACCCTCAGAAATGTCAGGAAAACATTCAGGAAAAAACACCAATGAACATTAAAAAACTTATAACTATAAAATTGTTATAAAATGACTGAACTCTCATGTTTTTCTTAGGTCTTTCTTGAGGCAATAATATTCTTTGAATATATAAATATAGCAAAACAAATGCAGAAAGTTGTTTTATCTTCATGTATCCTAAAATTATAGTGTATAAATTACAGGTACACATTAATACCAAAATAGTATGTTGTCTATTTCATACATTTTGGATGCAACATAGAGCAATTGTTAACAATATACCAGATATCAGAAGACCTACTCCAGTGGGCTTCATCCTCATGAATTTGATTAGTGCCCTTAAAATGAGCCTTCAGAGCACAGCTTCATACATATATATATATATATATACATATATATATATATATCTTCAATATGATATACTTAGCAGGCATAGGCTGGATGATTATCATTTCAAAACATGCCTGGGAAATAGACTGAGTTCAAGACTAAAGTGGAAACTAAGTAAAAGTACGTCATAAATTTTTTCCTTTCTTTATCTTTATTTTTAAAATAAAACATGAAATCTTTACCATTTTCCCCAAATCTACATCACTGGCTTTGGTTCATGATTGCTGGAATCCATTTCAGCCCCCATGTGAAGCAACACTATGTCAAAAGAAAGGTGATCATTTCACACTGTGAAGGAAGGGAAGAAAGACAGAGTGAGACACAGAGAGACAGAGACAGAAAGAGGAAGACAGGGAGAGACAGAGAACATAGTGATCCATAGAGACACGGAGAAACAAAGAGAAAGAGAACACTCACAAGACGAGAAGGAAGAAGAAGAAAATGACAAGGTTGGAGAATAGTAAAGGAAAGAAATTGGATATGATCAAGAATAAAATAGACTCCTAAAAGCATTGCTTCATTTCTTTATTTTTTATTTTATGTGGACATATTTTAGTTATCGTAATGTTTTAATTTATTTTTGACTTAGAAAAAATATAATTTTATTAAAAGTAGTTACAAATATAAAGATCAGCATTTCTTGTTAAGATTCAGAATTACTTTTTAGAATATTTTTATTTGTTTACAGACAAGTAACTAATTTTCTGAAAGATTTCACTCTTTACTGCAATAAAATAAAACTCACAGATTGACTATATTTTAAAAAAAATTAAAAACCAGATTGACTGTTTCAGTGTGATTGAATGTAAGCAAGAGAGAGCACCAGAATTGATCAAAATATCGAAGTGTATACAGAATATTTTGACAACTATCAGATCAATCAAATGAAAAAGAACCAAACAACAAAAAGTCTCCTTGAATTGAGCATTTCAAAGAAATAGAAGTTTTACATGTATAATGGTATGTTACTAGCAGAAAAAGTAGTAGTTTTCTTATTAATAGGAGTATGTATTAAGTGAATACAATATCTATTTAGTTGCAGTATCAACCAGATTCTACAGGCATTCACACATACACAGTAGCCAGAAAATTGCTTATGTTGAAAGAATAAAAAGGATTATCTTGCATCATTTCTAAAGATATATTATGGTATATGGCCACCATCAAATTATCCATCTGGAGACACATGACAGTAAAACACATTGGAAGTGATAAATGCTTGCCTTGGTTCATAGTATGCCAGCATTTTTTAACATCTAAAAAATGAAGAAATAAAAAAGTAATAATTTGTTCATTTTTATTTGTGCAGTGGAAATAAAAAACACAAGTGGTCTGGCAGATTAGGATTCAGACTTGTACACTGGAACAACCATTTGTTTTTCTGTAACCTTGGTCAGTTCTGGCATTCTTTTTAGGTCTAAAATTTCTTGGTTTTAAGTCGGATAATGCAGTTTATTTGGCAGGATTATTTTTAGATTTGCAATTTAGATCTATATGAGATAAAATACATTGGTTCCTTTAGTTCTTTTCAGGTCAACAGTCAATGTATTTAATATTTTTAAACTAATCATATAATAATTTTAATGTATTTTTTCTTTTTTGAGAATTTTTTATTTTTATTTTTTATTGCTTTTTGAAAATCAATATCAAACATTATATAAAGAAGCAAAACATTCACAACCCATACAGTAACAAAACTTCTCTTTTTTTCTAAAATACATGAAACATAAAAAATAAAAATCTAAAGCTTCTCAAGCCAAGTTAGGCTCAGCTGCAGATAAAGAAAGCACTGTAGGTCACAGCTATTTCTTAAAATATATTTTATCATATTCTTCCCTTACAATATATTTTTATCATATTCTTCCCTTTCTCAACATATCTTCTCCATTTATTTATTTTTATTAAAAAATTTTGTCATAACAATATATTCTGATTGTTTTCCTCTCCTTTAGCTTCTCTCAGATCCCCCCCACTAGCACATCTACCAAAATACACACCCTTTCTTCCTCTCTCGTTAGAATACAAACAAGCATATAAAAGGGGAATAATAGGAGCTGGAGAGATGACTCAGCAGTTAAAAAATAACATAATAAATTCACATAAAACAAAACAAACAAACAAAAAGCAGAACTGTAATAAGAAGTATCTGGGCTGGACTAGCCCCAAGATCTGGACCAGCAGTCCCAACATTCCAAAGAAACACACAGAAGCTTGTATTAATTTTATGCTGGTAAGCCTACAACTCAGTCATATAATTTTCTAACTCTTAATTCTTAAACCAACCCTTGATTTTTATCTTATTTGGTGTGGTGGAAATGTTCTCTGTATGCTGAAAATAAAGGAGCTGTTTTGGCCTATGTGGAGCACTGTAGAAGCGTGTGGAGGATCAGAGGACAGACTGTTAGAAGGAGGGTGGAGTTAGCCAGTCTCCATCTGACCCCAGAGGAAGAATCATGTAAGAAATCCAGGTGAGCCATGGGCTGGGACATGTGGCAGTTAGAATACTAGAAATGGGTTGAATTAAGATAAAAGAGCTAGCTATTAATGTGCTTGAGACATAGACCAAACAGTATGAAATTAATATGTGTATGATTCATTTCTTTAGGGGGACAAAAGCCACCACAGGCCAGGTCTAAACCTCTGGCCCAAACGGGGCCAAAAATTTTCTCCAACAATTTGGCTTTTTCAATATCTTGAGTTGTTTGGGATTTTCCACGGATCCCCTATGGCCAACAACTTAATTAGATCTAATACATTCCTCATATTGAAGGTTTCATTTGGTGACAAGAGATGTTTACTGGGGCTTTGTTTGTCCAGTTAGTTGGTACTTCCAATTTAGATTTCCTTTACATATGTAATTTTTAAGAAGCTTCTACAGTATTAAATTTCCATAGGACCCCTCAAATGGCCCTTAGTTTTAGGTGTTCCTTTCCATCTTCCTTCCATTATACTCTTCTCATACTCCCAAGCTGACCTGCCTCTTTCATGCCCCCACTTCGCATAACTATTCCGTTTTCCCTTCCTAAGCAGATCCTCCCGTCCCTTCAAGTCTCTTATTCTATATCTAGCCTCTCTGGTTTATATTGATTGTAGATTGCTTATAAATGACTAAGAATGTAACACCTCCATATACACACAGTTATAAACCATATTTGGGGGGGGTGCTTTAATTTGGATAATTTTTTCTAGCTCCATCCATAACTTGTGAATTTCATGATTTTATCATAACTGATAAGTAATATTAAATTGTGAAAATGCACCATATTATCTTTATCCAGCATGCACTGAGGCCATCTAGACTATTTCCAGTTTCTGGCTATTATAAATCGAGCAATAGTAAACATGTTTCAACTAGTGTCTCTGTAGGAAATTTCCTTTGGAAATATGCTCAAGAGTGATTTAAAAAAATACTAAGGACAGGAAATATAGTTCAGTGGAAGAGCATTTGCCTTAAATATTAAAAAGCCTTAAGTTCAGTCCCAAGGGTAAACAACAGAGAAATTTCAAGCCTGTATACCCAAACAATGCTTTTGAAAAATGAAACTCTTTGAACCAGGAAGTAGACTTTCTTCAGACACTGTCTGGTACAGACTTGATATTTATATTCCAAGTTTGTGGAACTGTGAAAAATTATCCTGTTCTTTCTATCTTACCTAAGCCATTTTATTATAGCCTTTGTAACAAACTAAAGAGAGAACCATTTTATGTTTATTTTTAAGAATGATAACATACTTATACTACTTCTCCCTTCCTTCTTCTCTTTCAAAAGCCTCCCATTTCCTCTTTCCCAGTACACTTTCAAATCCATGGTCTCTTTTTCTTTAACTGTACACATACATACACACACACACACACACACACACACACACACACTTCTAAATACATAAATATGTTCTGACAACAAGAGACATCCTAACATAAAAGGGAAAACATCATAAGGCATCAAAGAACTACAAGGCAACTCAGGAAATCTGAGAAGAGATAGTCTTTCCCAGGAAGAGCAAATCAATTGTTTGTACAATACTAAATACCTAATTTTATTAGTATCTTATGAGTTTCCTTTATTTTCTCCTTGGTCCCATAATTCTTGGAAAAATATATACATAATTGAATATATATTTTCAGCTCATGTTTTTAAACAATTATTACATACATGTGTATAAAAATTATTTTGTACGTTTTAAAATTATATAACAAATGGTTATAATACATACAACTGAGGACTTTGCTTTTCATTGTACTGATGTTAAGCTTTTGTGCCCTATCCATATAAATACAAGAAAATCATTTTCATTCTTTCCAACTTTTATTGATTCTTTGTAGATTTCATATCATGCATTCTGATCATGCTTATCTCCCATCTCCTCATATCTGCCCTCTGCCCTTGCAATCTCCCCACAAATGAAAACCATCTTTAAATGAAAAACCAAAAGCCAAAAACAAACTAAACAGTAACTATAATAAATGAAGCAAACAAGCAGAAGAAGAGGGAGGAGGAGAAGGAAGAGGAAGAGGAAGAGGAGGAGGAGGAGGAGGAGGAGGAGGAGGAGGAGGAAAGGCAGCAGCTGTAAGTGTACTGGAAGCTGTAGTGTGCCTGGTTGAGTCATATTGTCTACCCTTTAGTTGATTCATCTTTACTTGCAAGTGTTCATTTCCATGAGTCATGGTCTGGTTTGAGGCTCCTGGTTTCTGCTACACCGCCAATAATAGGACCTCAGTGGGGGTCCTCTTAGATATCCTGTTATCCTGTGTCATGGAGATCCTGCTGTTTTGGATCTGTTGGTTCTTCCTTTTCACATGTACAGCAAGAACTAGAAGTATTAACTGTTGTCAAAAGTTTCTGTGTCTCCTTCAGCCGGTCTAACAGCTACTTAGTTTCTGTCCCACCAGAAACTCTCAAATACCCAGCAGCTGCTTTCCAAGTAATTGATTTGGAGGCATAATATTATAGTAACTACTAGGCCAATAGTACAGGTGTATTACTATCTAGCCCTTACACATAAATTAACCCACAATTCTTATCTATGTTTAGCCACGTAACTTGGTACCTTTGCTTCAGTGCAGCATTCTCATCTTGCTTCCACTAGGCTAGTGTTTGCTGCTCTGCTTTTCCTCTTCCCTGAATTCTTCTAATCTGGTTACCCCACCTCTGTTTCCTGTCTAGCAACTTGACTAATGAATGTTTTATTAAACCAAACAAATCTTTACAATGTACAAGAATATTATCCCACAAGAAAGTCCTAGGATCTGTACAATTTCTCATTTACTGGGTATTTCTGTTTCATTTTCAGAAGATTTACACTAATTTACTTTCCTACCAACAGTTTAAAGAATTTCTGCTTTTTCTCACAAGTATATTTAGTATTTTCAAACTTATTTTTATGTGATAGCTATAAACTTACATTTGACTATCATTTAACCCATTTTAAGATGTTAGTCTCAAAATCCATTCTTAAGTTTGTTAGCTCTCCTAGTATACTTATAAGTGTGAAAAATTATGACTGAATGTATCTTGCCTATTTGTCTTTTATGGAGGCATGGAGATTTACATGTTATAGAAATTAATCTTTTAGCCAGATTATTAGTATCTCAATTCATGAGTTTTACTATTATTTTAAAGGACCAATTTATTCTTTGGTCATAAAAATATGCTCTTATAATATTTATGATAATTATTTAAGTATTGATTTTTATACTTGTATTAATTTTATATTACATTAATATTTGCTAGTAGTATGTGATACAATTTTTAAGTATTCTATACAGAGAACAAATGCATCTAACATCAACTTTATTGAGCAACTGGTTCTTTCCAATGTCTCACATAAGCTGGTATTTTTACACAGCATTTGCTATGTAATATAGCACATCTTTCCAGATTTTTTTCATTTCATTCATTCACTTAATTTCTGCAGAAATTATTACATCCTTTAAATATAATTGATGAAGCCTTCTATTTTACTTTGTTTTTAGAATATCTTTCTCGCCTACTCCACTATTAATTGTTCTTGGTAAATTTTAGAATTAGTCTAAATCCATAAATAATTTCATCGTGAATTTAATCAGATTGTCTTTTATTTGTAATTATTTTGAAGGACATTGTCATCCTTTTGTTGTAATCCTGGATTTTACTTTCAAAACTAAAATGTATATTTCAATTCCACTAATCTTTTGTGCTACTTAATAATACTACATAGTTGAATCTTTAAAGACTCTACACATTTTGGCTTTGCATGAAAGTATGTAATTTTTGTCATTCTAAAGTAACATTCTCGTTCATAGTATTAGATTGATAAGATTAATTAAATTTCTGTTTGCTAAGTTAATCTAACCACCTGCAAAGTTTATTACTAGGTCTAAACAGTTATGGATTTTAAAAAATATTTTTATATAAACTGTTTATCATTTCAATATACCTCCAGATTTTCTCTTTCGCCTTTATATGTCCTGGCTCCTTACCTTGATCTCCCTAACCCCGCATTCTGACTCCCTGTGTCCCTCTCCATTATATCACATATAGGTCTCAAGATGACATTAAGTGACAACATTGAAATAGATTATGTTGTTCCAATTGTGGGTTAATAGGAATGCTTCTAAACTTCTGTTATAGAATGTCAGATTAGTTTTGTATGTCACTGCTTTTCACATTAAAATGTAAATGATCATTATGGTACAAGAGGTGTGAGTGTGTAAACGTATTTAAAACAAGAGAGTTTTGAGATATGAGGAAAATTTGATTATAAATATAGAAAGAAAATCTTGGAACACATTACTTATGCTTCCCATCAAAGGACTCACTGTGTATCATTGGCTGGCCTTGAGCTCACTGAGATCTGCCTGCCTCTGCCTCTTGAGTGTTGAGATTCAAAGTGTGTGCCACCACATCTATCCTTTAGTATGTTTATCGTATTTTATTCTTAAACCTACATAGACAAATTTTACACCTTTGATATTTATTTGGATTAGATCTACTTGATTTTATTAATTATTGTTTATTATTTTCCTACTTTATTATAAAAAAGAACAAATTTAGGAAATACTTTAATGAGTAACTGTAAGGTCAACACCAATGAAAGCACCACACCATACATGTCAAGAAATTAATTTTTTTCCTTTGGTAAATCTTTTATTCTACATTGTATGTATCTATATCATGTACACAGCAAAGTATATTTTATATAACACATCTATTAGAATAACATACAATACACATTGCATATTAGAGCCACATAGGCATACATATTCATGTATCCAGGTGTGTTGGCTGATATCACTGTCAGCTTGGAAGGGCCTAGATCACTAGACAGACAGGCCTCTGGCTTCTGTGAAGATTTTCCTGATTAGGTTAGTTGCAGTGGAAAGACATACCTTAACTGTTGGTGGCACTATTCCATAGGCTGAGGTCCCAGGCTGAATATAAAGGAAAAAACAAGCTAGGAAACAGCATTTATCTGTCTCTACTTTCTGGCTGTCGGTGCAATGTAACTGATTGCCTCTAGTTCCTGCTGCCATGATTTCCCCCTATGATGGACATCAAAACAAATCCTTCTTTCCTTGCATTGTTATGGTGAGGTATTTGATAATTACAATGAGAAAAGCAGCAGCAGGTATGGATGTAGATGTAGATATATATGTGCAACACAGAATTAAATATAGACCTGTATATATTCTGTGGATGTGTGTTGCATAGAGTTATTATATAGACCTCTATATGTGCAGTGGATATATGTGTGCTGCATAGTTATTATATAACCTGTATATGTGCTTTGGATATGTGTGCTACATAGAGTTGTTGTCATATAGACCTGAATATGTGCTGTGATGTATGTGTGCTGCATAGAATTATTATATAGACCTGTATATGTTCAGTGGATACATGTGTGCCACATAGTTATTATACAGACCTGTACATGTGCAGTGGATATATGTGTGCTTCAGACAATTATTATGTAGACCTGTATATGTGCTTAAAGACTCCTCTTGATTAAATTTCAGCCAGGCTCCTGTCTCAACTAGCCCTGACACTGTTTTATGTCTTTGGCATATCTGTTCAGGTTTTAGCAAGGACATTACTGTAACAGTTATTTGAGAAGCTTCTACCATGGCTATCTGACATCCCTAGGCTGTTTTCAAAAAGAATTATATACAGTTACCTTGGCCAGACTTCCCACTGCCCCAACAATTCCTCTTAGTGGTGCTCCACCCACAGGGCCCTGCCCTGTGGCTTACTATGAATCCCTGCTTCTTCCCTCTGCTTGCCCTGATCACTGTGCCACCTTTCTCCCATCAAAGAAAAATTCATCTTATCTGTGAGTTTGTGTGTGTATGTGTGTGTGTGTGTGTGTGTGTGTGAGAGAGAGAGAGAGAGAGAGAGAGAGAGAGAGAGAGAAGAGAAGAGAGAGAGTGTATGTGTGTGTGTGAGAGAGAGAAAGACGGAAGAATAAACAGAGACAGAGGCAAAGACTGTAGTCGAAAGTTTCTGTCCTACCACCAACTCCCAAATACTCAGAAGCTGCTTCCCAAATAATTGACTCAGAGCTTAATACTATAGTAAATGCTGGGCCAATAGTTCAAGAATATTACTAACTAGTTCTTAAACTTAAATTAACACATAGTTATTATGTATGTTTAGACACATGTCTTGGTACATTTTCTCAGTCCAGCATTCTTATCCTGCTTCCTTTGCATTGAGCTGGCATCTGCTGCTCTGTCTTTCCTCTTCCCAGAAGTATCCTATTCTAGTTGCCCCACCTCTACTTCCTGCCTGACTACTGGCAATTAGTTAATAAACCAATATAAGTAACAAATCTTTACAGTATATAAGAGCCTTATCCCACAGTAAGAGACAGAGAAATAGAAAGAGACAGAGATAGAGATAGATAGGGGCAGAGAGATACAGAGAGAGACAGAGAGATAGAGAGAGAGGAGACAGGGAGAGAGAAAATGTGTTTGTACATGTGTACTTGTGAACATGGAAATAAAAGGACAACTTGTGGCAGTAATCTCAATCTGTCCACCACATGGGTCTCAAAGACTGAGCACGGTTCATCAGGCTTGGTAACAGGTGCCTTTTACTCACTGAGGCATCTCACCACTCTGATTAGGATTTTTGTTGTGATAATTTCATTGCTTATCTTTGGAGTATGATTGCCAATATATGCATCTTTAAGAAATATTCATTTAGTCAAAACATATAGCTTATGTTTACATGCTGGAATAATTACTACACTCTATTGATATTCAACATCCTAAAAGGCTCTTTGTAACTTTTTGTAATAACTTGCTCTGATTTTCCACTATTTTTCTCCTAAGCAACTACTATTTTGCCTTCGGTTATAAAAGATTAGTATTAATCTTTTAAAGATTTTTTTATCTTTTAGAATTTTATATATATGAAATAATGCATTGTCAATGCTTTTGTTTGACCTGGTTTCTTTCATTCAGCATAATATTTAGAGAGTCCTACTGTTATCCTGTTTATTTCCCTCTGTCATGTCTTCATTTCTTTTAAATTCTAATATTTTTATTATGAATAAAGTCTCATTTTTTATCCATGCATCGCCTTCTTCAAACTCCCTTCCCCCTCCCGCCCCTTCCAGTCACTCTCTCTTCTCCCCATCTCCTTATCTCCTCTCCAGTATTGTGTATGTGTCAGACAATACAGCATACATTTGGAGGCTAGTCTAGCAGTGTTGAGTGTATGAGTTCATATCTTTGGTTCATATATCCATGGAATATATGACAATTTACAGTTTTCTAGGTATATCACTCATCTTGGCTGCTTGTAGCTAGGGAGTAAGATAAATGGACAATTGTAATTGGCAGGCACCACTGTTTTAACAAGATATTTTTCTCCATTAGTTTACATTAAACCAATAACTGACGTGTTTTTTTTTTTTTTAAGGTTTCATGAGGCTATGATCCACTTTCAGTTTGGAACTTCAGAAGAGTAGGATCTCCCTCTAACATATTCCCTTGTTGCTTTTATCAAAACTAATTTTAGTATTGACTTTTGAGCTTTCTACAATAGTTCTACACATTTCTGGCCTCAAAGAAGTTTTGGTGTTGTACATTTTGAATCCTTGTTGTGGCTCTAGTGATACAAGTACTTTACCTATGGAGGATCTCCTCTGACCAAATCTAAATGCTATTTTTTCATTTCCAAGGCCTGATTTATATTGTTTTGCTAAAATATTTTCTCTTCTCCCCAAACAACCCCTTTTCTAAGCTAGTTCAAGTTCTACTTTCTGCTTCTCAAGATGTCCTCTCCTTTGCTGGTTGGTATTATTAATGTGCATCAAAAAGGAAAATTTGTCTTTTGAGCTCACATAATATTTTATAGATGAAGTGACATGATAGATGGGAATATTTTAAAACAATTTAATGGAAGGAATATGTGAGGTATGGCTAACACAGTATTACCTGTAACTGTAGAAGTCAGACACAGAGTCCTTTGTTGGCATAAATATTCTACTTTTTTGCGGTTCAAGTGAATTGAACCCAGGCTTCCTGTATTCTACGCAACTCTTATGTCACGAGATTACATCTCTAGCTATTCAGTTGACAACCTTATTATGTTTTCTATTATAAATTGAAATAAATAGTTGGGCCTGGTAATGCAGTCCTATCCCCCCAGCTTCTCAAGAAGCTGAGGTATGTCAAGTTCAAGGTCTTCTTGGACTACAGATAAGCCTGAAGATCAGTCAAAGCAGTTCAGTATGATCTGTCTCAGAATTTAAAAAAAAATGTTTTCTTTTAAAGTGACAGATACAAATTATAGTTATGGTACTTGCTTAACATTCATGATGCCTTAGGTTCAATACCCGGTACTGTAAACAGAAAACAAACAACACACTCTTTGGGACAAAGTAGAGTGTCAAATAACTGTATACCCAAAATAAAATAGAAGCAATAATAAATAATCAAACACACACAAAACAAACAAACAAACAAAAAACCCTAGTTTTAAAAAAAAATGTTCTTATACTTGGAAAGAGAAAAATCAGCTTTTTTCAAAAGTAATGTCACTGGGTATATCAACTATATTCCAGAACAGGCCTCACACCCAAGGAATAGTTGGCAGACACAAAATATACTCCATATTTTTATGTATGTTTTTTATTTTGTTTTGTTATTTTATTCTCATATGATTTTATCTTGTTTGGGGATGTTGAGGTGGGAACATGAATTTTTGTATGTAGAGAGGTGGAGAAAAATCTAGGAGGACTTGAAGAGAAGTAATATAATCAAAATATATCATATTAAAAATAAAAAAAATAGAAAACTGTTCTTATACAAGTGGTTGAGCCAAAGAAAAGGCTGTGATCTTTTACCTTCTATTGCTAGTTTCACTGCTAAAAAAAATGTAAAACCTCACAAAATTGTGAGTGTGACTCCAAGAAGAGAAACTTCAAAATATGTGTCTGAGAATTCAACTAAAATTTGAAATTTCTATTTAAACTCTCTTGAAAATTGATATCAAAAGTTCTTTCACCAGCTTGCAGTAGCACATATAGAATGACAGGCCACCAGTAATAGAACAATTAACAGACAATTTAAGGCTCCTTCTATGAAGCCCAGAGTGACCTCAATCTTGCCTACCTCCCTAATACCTCAAATGCTATGATTGGAAGCATTAAATAATATACTAGGCTTGTGAGCCGCAATCTATCCTTTTGTGTAAAAGTCATAGCTCAGAGTGCAATAATATTTATGTGTTGACTGAATGTGTTATCCTCATAGGATCCATCTTTCACCATCAATCTTAACAGAACAAAGACTTTTTCAATCCCAGTGGCAGCTTATAGAAGACATAGGACTTCTAGGCTTTGTTTTTGTTATGGTATCAATGCTACTATGGAATATCATGACTAAAGGTAATTTGAAAGGAGAGTATTTTACTCACAGTTATATATAACAGTCATCATCAAAAACAGTGAGGGCAGGAACTTGAGCAGGACAGGAACCTGGACTCAGGAGCTGATGCAGAGTCCCTCGATAGTGCTTGTTACTTTTTTATTATAGATCTGCATAAGAGTAGCCACTAATAACCAAGTGGCACAGTCAATACTGTCTCACAATCCCCAGTGCCAATGCCACTAATCAAAAACTTAGCATTAGGTAGATTTTTTGGACAAGGGCAAAGTCTGCCACTTATTTTGCCAAAATATAACAAGAACACTTTCTAGGTCCCTTACCAATATTCTTTTCTGAATCTACATTACTCTCATAAGCACTGACTTCCAGGTTCCTATTAGCATGGTCTATTAAATCCCACTAAAGTGTCAAACCAATTTTCTAGTCCAAAGTTCTAAAATGTTCCATATTCCTCCAAATAGAAAAATGGTAAGGCTTATCACACCAATACCCAGTCCCTGGTACCAACTTCTTTCTTAGTCACTGTTCTATTACTATGAAGAGACACCATGACCACAGCAAGCCTTAAAAATGAAGACATTTAAATTGAGGTGGCTCACTTACAATTCAGAGGGTTAGTCCATTTCATTATGGCAAGGAGTATGGCAACAGGAAATTGTGGCAGGTGTCAGGCACATGGGCCCCTGGAGAAGTAGCTAAGAGTTACATCTTGATCCATAGGCCAAGAGAGAGATTTTGGGCTTAGCCATACTTTTAAAACCTCAAAGTGACCTTGGTGATAAACTTCTTCCAACAAGGCCGTAATTTCTAATCCTTTTAATCCTTTCAAATAGTGCCACTGTCTGGTTACTAAGTATTCAAATATTCTTATTCAAACCACTACAGACTTCTTACAGTCAGATCCATACTGAGCAACAAGCAGAGAGAGAAAAATAACTCATTATCTTTAAAATGCAAATCACATAAAAATATAGAAGGGAGACTCAGATTAAAATAGAACTTGAAACATCAACAATAGTAGAGAGGGTGCCAAGCTAACTTTCCCCTACAATCAAATGAATAGCCACCCTAATTGTCATTATAGAACCTTCATCCAGCAATTTATGGAAGCAGATGCAGAGATTCACAGCTAAGCACAGAGTGTACCTACCAGTCCAGCTGAAGAGAGGAAGGAGAGATTATAGGAACAAAGGGGTCAAGATCATGGTGAGGAAGTTCACCAAGATAGCTGACCTGAGCTATTGGGAGCTCACTAATTCTGAACTGAGAACTGGGGAGCCAGCATTGGACTGAAGTAGGCCCTTTGAATGTGAATGACAGCTGAATGGAGTGGGCAGTTTTTGGGAGCTCTGGTATTGAGAGCAGAATTTGTTTCTAGTACATGAACTGGATTCTTGGAGCCCATTCCCTACAGAGGAACACCTTACTCAGCCTTGATACTGGGGGGAGGGGCTTTGTCCTACCTCAATTGGATGTACCAGACTGTGTTAACTCAATTTGGGATTCCTTGCCCTCTCTGAGGATTGGATTGGGGAATGGGATGGTAGGAAGTTAGGGGAGGACTTAGAAGAAGGGAGAGTGAACAGTGGTGAGAATGTTAAATAACTTCTAAGTAAAAAAAATGAGTTAAAAAAGATAAAAGACACAGATAACCGCCTATGCTGGAGAGGTTGCAACACTCCTTCATTGTTGGTGGGAGTGTAAACTTGTTCAGCCACTCTGGAATGCAGTATGGAGGTTTCTCAGAAAACTGGGAATCAATCTCCCCAAGGATCCAGCAATACCACTACTGGGCATATACTTTAAAGATGCACATTTGCACTCCAAAGGCATGAGCTCAACTATGTTCATAGCAGCATTATTCATAATAGCAAGAACCTGGAAACAACCTAGATGTCCTTCAACTGAGGAATGGATTAACAAACTGTGGTACATCTACACAATGGAGTACTTACCACTCAGCAGTAAGAAAAAAAGATATCCTAAAATTTGCAGGCAAATGGATGGATATGGAGACTATCCTCCTGAGTAAGGTATCACAAACCCAGAAAGATAAGCAGGGGATGTAGTCACTCTTTAGCAGACTCTAAACAAAAAAGAAAAAAAGCAAAGCATGTCTAAGCTGCAAACCACAAACATTAAACAGCTTGGGATCTGAAAGACCCTGGACTGGCACCCTGGATCCCACTCCCTCCAAGGAACACCTGACTCAGTCTTGATGTTGGGGTGAGGAAACTGGGTTTGCCAGGAGTGGGTGCTGAATAAGCCATATTGGGACCTTAGGACCTCCTGCCCTTGCTGGGGAGGAGATGGGGAGATATGGAGAAGAGTGACTGAGGGGGGGCATGAGGGGGAAGGGAGCCTGAACATGGAAAAAATATGACTTTATTCATAATAAAAAAAAGAAATGCCAACAAAATAGAAGATCTGTATCATCTGGGACCTGATTCAAACAAACTAATCATAAAAATTATGAGAAAATAAAAAATGTAAATGATGACAAATATTTGACATAAAGAAACTTTCTCAATTTGAGTGGCCTGTACTGCCCCCTGGGACCATACTGACATCCAAGCTTGAGCTCCTGATGAGGATCATGTCTGGATCCATGGTCCTCCCATAGACAGGGTCTGTGCTGATGTTCATGACCTGTGGTGCCACCAAAGGCTACACAGATGCCCAGTATCTAGGCTGCATCTCTGTGGTCATTTTGGTATCTAAGGGTAATGCTGCCACTGGAGAGTAATACAAATCTGAGAGGCTTATATTGTAACTTGAGGCTATCCAGACTTGGACAGGTACTGAGGAGCATGTCTGGGTACACAGCGAGTGTCTGGGTTGATGTGCTGCCACCAGGGTCATGGTGACGTCCGAGTCAAGTTGTTGCCTAGGAGCCATATCTGTGTTACTGCTGTACCTGAGGTCTGTGGTGATGTCTAGAGGGTCATAGGAACCATGCACTGTAGCCTAAATTTTCTGGCCCAGCCTAGCCCTAAGGTCTAGACCATAGTTGTGCAGGCACTTAGTCCTAAATAATCACACAAAGACTTAAATTAATTATGAACTGTTTGGCCTAAGGCTCAGGCTTATAACTTGCTAACTTTTACCCTTAAACTAACCCATGATTCTTAACCATGTTTAGCCACATGGTTTGGTACTTTTTCTTCAGTGTAGCTTTTTTATTTTTTTTTTTTTCCCTCTGCGTCTGGCTGATGACTCTGCTTTGTTCTTCTGCTTCCCAGAATTCTCATAGTCTGGTAGGCTTGCCTATTCTTCCTACTGGCCAATCAGTATTTTAGTAAACCAATACAAGCAACACATCATTATAATATACAAGAGCAATATCCCACAGAAATGCATGTTGAACTCTGAAGGCAATGCTGAGCTGGCCCTACCCCTCACTGACCCTAGGATAGCTGGGCCTGCCCATTGATGATCACTGCAGCAGGACATCTAGCCCCAACCATCCATGGAAGAGCTGACTCCCCCAGTACTCAGGAGAGATGGCCCCACCCCTAAGCACAGGAATGGAAGAGCTGGCCCTGATGGTATCCCTGGAGGTGCCAGTCACGGTGGCTTAGATCAAACAGCTCAGCTGCCACCCAGACCCATATCTTGGGCCTTGGCTTGGCTCACCCTAACATCTACCCCATCTATGACTTGCTAGAATTGTAAAGGGCATGGTCCTGCAGAATGATAAGCACAGGATCTCCAAGACTCCAGACAACAGTAGGATATCTGAGAGACATTTCAGTGAGGGTCCAGTGATGATGGTGTATGAGAGGCATTGAACTAGATCAATGACTCATTGTAATGAAAATTTTGTGGGTGGGCTGATTGGACAAAAGTGCAATTGGATATTATAGCTTCTGATGAATGAAGAGGTATTCAGAAGATAAAGGAGAGGTAAAGAATATGCTCTTGTATATTCTTTTGTATTGTTTTGTTTGTAATTAATTTTCTGGGGAGTTTTCCTTGTTAGGGGTTGATATTTCAGGTGTGAGGGGTAGATATGGAGGGACTGGGAAGTGTTTGAAGTTGGGGTCCACTATATGAGATTCCCAAAGAATAAATAAACATTTTTTTAAAGAAAGAAACCTTCCAACTGTGTTATAAGACCTGGAAGTATGAGGCCTGGAAAGATGGCTCAAAATAATCCATAATTACCATTTCAGGGCATCTGATGCCTTCTGGCTTCCCTGGCTGGATGTAGGGGAAATACCTTGAATCAGAGCGTTTGAGAGACAGAGGCAAAGATAAGCTGTTGTGATTGTTCTGAATAATATGAGATTTTAAAGTTTTCAGGCATTCACATGGTGCACATATATACAAGGTGGCCAAGTACTCATATGCATAAAATGAAATATATCTGTTTAAAAGGACAAAAGTATTGTACTTGTGATTTCAAAGGTTTCCTATCTTCAAGGTCATTTGAGTATATATTTGAAGTATGTAAATATACATTATTATGTTGTAGTATGTTTTTTTTGGCCTGTATGGGTTTGGAGATTTGTGACTTGGCGCACGTGTGGCGCCGGTTTGGAACTTGGTTTGTGTGTCCGTAGCTTTTGTTTTTTAAAAGAAATGAATCACACGTTTATATATTTTATATTGTTTGGCCTATATCTTAAGCACATTATTAGTTAGCTTTTTTTAAATTAATTTATTTTTATGAATTTATTTATTACGTGGCTCGTAGCCCGTGGCTCACTTGAATTTTTATATGTTTTTTTGGGGGGGACGGATGGCGACTCGTAAACTCTATTTTTTTTTTTATCTGGCTGTCCTTGATTTTTTATTCACTTTTACGGTGCCCTGTATGGGTCTAAACAGTCGTTTATTTATATGGTATAGAGAACATTTTACCACATTTCTTTTTTTTTGTCTAATTAAATAGGAAGGTTTTAATTTTTATATAGTAAAATTACACACAACAGAACAGCTCTCAAGCAAGAATTACAGACACAATATCTAGTCTATTTGTATTTTAAAATTAAAGAGAATATTTTATTATCTACTTTATCATTGTGAGTCTAAAGTTTTATATCTAATATACTTTTTGAACTAAAAAGAACTATATTTATAATTATTAAACCTTTAACCACATCAAAGACCACAGAAGGATATAATATTATGAAAATAAACAGGAAGTGTAAGCAACTTCCAAAGTCTAGAAAATGACAGAGATGACATCTATCTGTCTGGACAGTCACTCAAAGTTTCTTTGTAACGTTGGGGCATCTATCTTTAGCCACTAGGCCCAAAGTCTCTGGCAAACCTTTCAGTGATGCAGGAAATCTGACACAGTCTATCAGTCGCTTTTCTTTGTGTCCTGAAGAATGTCTGGCAATGTTTTCTGCAAAGCAGGAACTTGAAGGACCATCTCAGCTTGTTTTGCCCACATTCAGAGGTCACTTTCCTATGGAACCTGCATGTCTAGTCTATACAGCACACTATCAAGCAGTCAATACCAGAACAGTTTCTTGTCTGGTGGCTAACTGTTGCTACAAAGTAAATTCCACATGAAGTTTCTTTAATGTCTATTTTTTCTCTGAAATACATTGGTGCTGCCAGGAACAGACCTGTCTCACTGTCCAGAAAAGTCTAAGTTCTTAAAATATCTTAAATGCCATATTTTGTATGTCTTTGAAGTGTTTGAAGACTACTTATCTAACTGAAATATATCTTTGCATATCTAT
>PVIH01017657.1:26145-41202 GCA_004025045.1 Sigmodon hispidus
AACATGACTATAAGTTTGCTTATCACAGATGACTATTAATCTGCATTTCTCAATTACACATTACAATTTTAAATGAGTTACATCAGCATCATACCTTAATCAAGAGTAGAAAAATACAAACAGCATAACAAAATTGACCTTAAGTTTGTATCAATGCATCAAAATCCACATATCTTTTCTAACCATTCCTATATCATATTTTTTTATTTTTTTTAAGAAATTGACTATGACTATTAATTATTTATAATGAAAACAAACATTAATAAGTAATATTTTTGGGAAATTGGACGAAGTTTTTTTTTTATTATTTTTTGTTGTTAAAGGGCGATGATGTCATGGGGTTTTGAAGTTGGATTATTTTAACTGGCTTTTTGGAAGTTGAGAATGTTTATTTAGGTGGCCTTGGCAAATGGAACCACATTTGCCTAGAACTAATTTATAGGTTTTGATTTTTTGTGGAGACAAAAGTAGAAACTTTTTTTTTAAGTAACATATTTTTATAAACAGATTTTACAGTTAAGACATTTTTAAAATATAAGTATTGGTTTAATTTAGCAGCTTTAGTAAAAAATTGTTTTTTTGTAATTAGTTTATTAAAAGTTAAAAAATTAAAAGAACATATAACAAACATAATTTAGACTTTTTGTTTATTTGTTATTTTTATGTGGCTTTTATTTTTATTTTTATTTTTTTAAGGGTTTTTTTATTTATTTTATTTTTTTTGAAGCTTATGTGTATTTTATATATATTGTATTTTGTTTAGAGGTTTTGAGAGTCTAAATCTGTCTTATTGAGAATTTTTAATTATTTTTTAACTTAAAGAGCTTTAAAATGTCTGTATTACTTTAATTGTTGACTTTGTTTCTCTTGGCAGTTTTTTAATATGGCGGAGGAGCCCGCTGTTGGTCTGCCGCTGTCGGCAAAGAGCGGGCTCAGGAAATGTTGTTACGAGAAAAACTTTTTTAAACTGTTTTTTTTTTGTTAGTATAAACAGAAACTTTAAATCAATCACACTTGTCTCAATCTTGTCGTAAAACGTATGAGTTTAAGCTGTGTGTCGAGGACGCGCCATTTTTAAATTTTTGTCTGAATATTACGCTGTCTCTGTACCATAAATTAATTTAAATATGTAATTTAAAAAACCGTTTTAAACTTTTTTAGGCTTTATGTGGGTGTTCGTGCCCCACGTTGGGCGCCATCTGTTGTAGTATGTTTTTTTTTTTGGCCTGTATGGGTTTGGAGATTTGTGACCTGGCGCACGTGTGGTGCCGGTTTGGAACTTGGTTTGTGCACCCGCAGCTTTTGTCTCTCAAAAGAAATGAATCACACGCTTATATACTTTATACTGTTTGGCCCATATCTTAAGCACATTATTAGCTAGCTCTTTTTTTAAAAATTAATTTATTTTTATGAATCTACCTACCACGTGGCTCGCAGCCCGTGGCTCACCTCAATTTCTATATGCTTCTTCTTCGGGGGACGGATGGCGACTCGTAAACTCTATTCCTCTTTTTACCTGGCTGTCTTTGATTTTTTATTCACTTTTACGGTGCCCTGTATGGGTCTAAACAGTCATTTATTTATATGGTATAGAAAACATTTTACCACATTATTATGTCTGTGATGACTCAAATATATGCACTATTGGGAGGATATTTGAAGATATAGGTAAATCATTAGCCATAAGAATGCTGCTGAAAGTGTTAAATGTGGAGGATGGGCACACATGGATTCGCTATACTAGGATAATAATATATGAATACTCTGTGGGAATTTTCATAGTAAATTACTACTTTCAATGTGAATTATTTTTGATACTATTATATTAGTAAAACTCAAAATGTTTCTTCTTTCCTGAAAACTTCTAAGAGAAAAAAAATAAAATCATCAGATGGACTATCAACTAGGCCATTATCTTAAACATTGTGAACGACTAAGAAAATGACAAAAAAAAATCATGTTCAAAAGATTGTACAAATCGATGAATGTTATTCTAACAATACAACACCAAAAGTAAGAATCTTATGCCCAGAGCAAGAAAGTCTCATAAATCTAACAACGATTCTAATAGAATAGCAGAGTCAGGATTCAGTGGGTTTATGTTTGTGCCCTAATTCTGCTATGTACTGTTTGCAGATCACTTAAGTTTATGTGTGACCTTCAGATGCTACTTCTAGGAAGTGGCAGTAAAGGGCTGAAGAGATGGCTTGACAGTTTGGAGTACTGACTGTTACTCCAGAGGACTTAGGTTTGATTACTGGCACCCATATGGTATCTTATTACCAGTCCCAGGGGAACTAATGCCTGCTTATGTCTTCTCTGGGCACCAGGTACATACATGATGCATAGACCTACATGCAGGCAAAACATTCATTCAGACAAAAATTTTAAAATAAATGAATACATAAATAAGTAAATGAAAACAAATGCACATTTGTCTGTGTTCTAATATCTTTGATGTGAAAATGTACTTTCTAGTGAATGGCATTTGTTACTGTTTTATTTTTCTTAGTGATATGTGATGAAATAATGATACATCACCACAATTAATAGAATCTAATAATCAACATAACAATATAAAATTTAATGATATTATAATTGCAGCTGGGCATAGTGGTAAACACCTTTAATTTTAGAACTCAATATAATCAATATTATTACCACAAGCATTACCATGCTTGTCTTTTTTAGTAAAGATTTATTTTTAGAAAGATAATAGCAACTGTGACATTTAAAAATACAGTCATCCCTGGCTGGGTTAGGGTCCATACCATGAACCGCAGCATTTGAGAAGTAGAGACAAATATAGACAGTTGTGAGTGTTCTGAATAATATGAGATTTTCAAGTTTTCAGTGTCTAAGAAAATTAGTTACCATACATCACAAATAAGATAGAGACAAACTATCTTTTATAAACTGATTTAAAACTTTCATTTTCATGAAAACACATTAAGATAAACCTAGCCAATCAGTACACACCCACTACCACGTGCAAAGGTATCTTTTAAATTGAACTTTAATTTGTTCAAAAGCTTGAACTTGTGTCTTTTGTCATGTTTACTCCAGTGATTTTATGTCTCCATTTGACTTTTAAGCATTATTGCTTTCGATTCCTTAAGATTCTAATATTATTAATTATATCCTTGTCCCCTCTTTTTCTCTTTCCAAAATTTACTTTTAAAAACAGTCTATCTACATAACCAAAAGTAGGTTACAGAAAGGGGGACAGGAAGACTGAGAACAGGGTGCAAAAGTAAATCCCAAATAAATTGTTAATAAAAATTCCATTATGAAAATGCTGAGGGGCTAGAGAAAAGAGCCTCAAATACAGTTCAGTAACAGGAAGAAGAGGGTTGGCGAAAACAATAAGCTAAGAGGTTTTCTGCTGTTTCCTCCCCCTCTTTCTCCTTGACCTCGTGTACCCCACCTTTTCCTCTCTTTTCATGGTAAAACTCATTTATTTATTTATTGGCGAATTTTTAAAATTATAATTACATGATTTCTTCCCTCCCTTTTTCTCCCTCTAATCCCTCCATGTACCCTATCTTTCTGTCTTTCAGATTCATTGTTTTTCAAAATTGTTGTTATACACACATTTTACATTAATATTATATATATATATATATTACATATGTCAGTCATTTTGTGATGGAAGATTCATGCTACCATATTTTATAAGAAAATTCAATTCTGTTGTGTCTCTATGGTTCACTAGTGCCATATACTGATAGCTTTGCTAGGTAAAACTAGAAAGCATTATTCACAGACAGCTCCAGCGCCTCAGCAGGGAGATGATCCAAAATAACTGTTCTCTAGGTGCCAGCTGTTGTGCTGACCCACCCATGCCTCATGGCGGCCTTTAGACATTTTGATGTAGGCTCTCAGGAATCAGCAGGTTAGCTCTATGGGAGCAAACATAGCTTTGTTTTCAAGTTCCCGCCATTCTTTCCAGCTTTTTCCACAGCCAGGGGCCTCAGGCGAGATTCCAACTAGCCACTAAGTGTTTAGTGGTGCCTAGAGTGCCTCTTGTGTTCTTTTCCTTTGTGCCCGCTACTGCCACCTGCTGATCTGGCACTGTAATAGCCGACTGACACCATGAGCTGGCATTGTAATAGCTAACCGACGCCAGAAGCTCCCCAAAGCCACTTCAAAAATTCCATTCACTTAGTTTCTTTTAAATATAGATTTTAGAAAATTTACACAAATTCAACATGTCCATGTGCTCCTTGGGAAGATATGTTTTCATACTGAAAGACCAAATAATATTTAGGTGATTTTTTTTCCACCACAAGAGTCAGTTTTCTCCTTTCCATGCAAATGCAAGAAACTTCGTGAATTTATTTCATGTTTTATATCGATTTAAAAGTGCTTTATATAGCTTTTTTAACCTTGATGAAAACATAATATGTACTTTATCTCAGTTTTCATTTATTGCATGACATTGTGACCCTCTGAAAATTTTCCTTTTCATTCAAATTACATTGTTTATAATTTACTGTCGTAGTACTTTGAATTGTTATAGTATGAATATATGACTTCTATAGTTTCATGTTTATAATGTTTTTTATAATAAAATGTTGGAGTAAAGTCTTTATAGGTTTCTTATGCACAGATGAGTGATACTTAAAGATAAAGGGTTGAAAATATTTGTATTTTTGTCACCTTAAAAAATTCTTTGACATTAAGAATTATGAAATTCAAATTCAAACTTTCAGATTATATTAATATTTTTTGTTTTACAGAAACAGATGATGACAAGGCTAAGGTCTGTTGTTTGTCTAGTATTCTTCTCTTTCTTGTAACTGGATTCTTACCTAACTGACTTCTTAGAAAAAAATGAATTACTATTTATGGAATTACCTCCATTCAGCATGTGGTGGATTGCCTAGTTAACTTTTTAGTGTAGTCCTTATCAAGATCCTCTAAACATTAGATTTAATTGAGAGTTTTCAACAAGGTTGTGTACTTTATATTACATCATATGATGAGGAATTTTGTTGTCTGTGTTTCACTTTTAGTGATGTAGATATTAAACTTATCTCATCAAACTTTAATGATTTTAACATCGTCAATTGCTCAATGTTGCCTAGGTCCATTTTTTTTCATCAGAGCTTTTTTGTCAGTGATTTTTATAACCTTATCAACTCTTATAGATTTATTATCTCCTTGCCAGGTAACACAATGCTTAGCTCAAAACTTATTCTATACAAATTAAACCTTACTGATAAAATGAGCTTTGTAGTCAAATTAAGCTTATATAAAATGTAAACTATTTTCAACAATCATAAATAATATTTACCAAATTAATATTGTTATATAATCGATAATGGCAAATAAATATTAGCCAGTTCAATTTAATAAATATTTATTAGCTATGTATCATCTATATTCACAACTGCGCTAAGTAAGTAGCATTAAGATTCTTCACTGGGTTTTTTGTTTGGGGTTTTAATTCTGTGTTATATACCTTCTACTGGCTAAGATCATTGACCTTAAAGTTTGAGCGAAAACAAACAAGCAAACAAAACATGAAAACAACAACAAAAATCTGTGTACTTTGGGTTTGTCAGTTACACCCTCACACCACTAGGTGGCGCTTGATTATCGTAAGAGAATGGGGAGGCCCCAAGAGTTCAAAGTTCACACTCTGTTGTTAGTGCTCTGAGGTGAGATGCTTCTTGGATGACTCCTAGAATGGCTGTTAATTTTAGTGATCCAGCCTGCGGTTTCTACCACAGGGAAGTTGTAGATTTTCTAAATGAACAGATAAGTAAACATGAATCTGATAGATTCTTTAATAAAATGCAGTTGTGTGAGTCCTGGGGCGCTTTGGAAAGGGAGTTACAGGCCGTTGTGACTGACTCGCTGATGCCGAGAACCATCAAGAAGTCTTGTGCCTGGAGTGCCCTGGTGCTGGCAGTGGGCTTGGCTGAGAAACAGGAACAGGAACACAGAGAAAAGGTAAAGATGATGCAGGATCAGCTGGATGAGCAGAAGCTGTTGATTAATGCCTTGTTAGGGATGATACAGAAACAGAGACAGAAACAACAAGTTGTACAGGGTGCAGCTGAATTCCAAATCCAGCAAGCGCCCAGAGACATTAATAGAGTAGAAGGGGAACAAAATGTTGTCCCAGGTAGCCCGGTTAGTGTGGTAAGTACTCAGTATCAAAATCAGGAAGGAACGAAAGAAGATAAGGACCAGGGAACTGAGTCAACACATCCTTTAGACAATGCTGTACTTGGTGGAGATGGGGGAGATAACTGTACTGAGACAGAGTCACCAAAGGTATCAGGCCAAGATGCTGTTGCTGCGGCTGATCCTCCAGTTCCGTTGGTAGAAGAAAATAGGTCTTCTGTAAGGGCAAATAAAAATGAGGTAGACAATTCTTCATTACCTGAAATGCAGAAGGCTTTGTCTCAGTCTTGTCCACTGACATCCATTAGTTTGTCCTCTAAATCAGTTCAACCTGGGCTTGTTTCCCAAGGGGTAGCAGCAGAAGCAAAAGAAACTCCTATAGTTCCTCCTGTTCGCTATAGCTGGAGAGGTAGACGATACAACTCCAGGAAGGTCCTTCCTGAGAAGGTCAAACTAAGGCCTGGCCCCTCCCAGTACAAAAGCCGTGGTGTTGTTCGAAGAGCTGGGGATTGGTATTGTGATGACTGTAATGTAATGAATTTCTCATGGCGAAATGTATGTTTCAGATGTAAGCAGTTCCAGAAAACAAAGGTAATTGAAAACTATTTATACAATTGGAAAGTTCTGTGATTTAAGGAATTTATACTCTTGAGTTTGTTTTCTCCTACTGAAGGAATGAGAGCATTTCTCTACTGTTGGATACTGCACAAGGACAAGAAAGCAAAAAGGCCACCTTTAGTTAATTTCTATTTACTTCTAATTGTGACTGTGGCCACATATAGAAATACAAATATAATTCTACGTAGTAGTATTCTTGTGAAAGCAAAAGTGTTTGCAATTGTTTATAATTGAAATTTTTTATTCTTTGGTTCATGAAAATCCAGAGAATACAGAAAAAAGTATAAATAAGAGACAAAAATTCACATGCATATCACCAGTCCAGAACAGGTTTTAGAGATCTGTTTTTCTAGACTCCTTGTGCTGGGTGTACGAAGAGGTACACATCTATGGTTGCAAAAGCATACCATTGTCATTTCTAGAGTAAAACTAAATTGTTTATATATCTTAGAAATCTGGGTGTTTTATTTAATTTTTATTTACTCATTTAATTTTTTTTTTGTTTTTATATACCAACTAAAGTTACTTCTCCCTCCTCAGGAGGCTGACTTTTGAAAATTGTTATTTGAAAATTCATAGAGACACAGTTATACATAGGTAATGACAATTCAACTACTCGGAAGCTGTTTCAGTATTTTATTATGTGTTTGTATTTTCATTAAAATTCATTCTTTTCTTATTTCTATAGTAAAAGTTGGAAGGTAACTAATAGCAAAGAAGCAAAAAGAAGAAAGTTCCATGCATAATTTCATTCAAAAATATTATATCTGTCCACTTTTTATAAAAATATACATTTATTTTATATTTTTACATTATTATTCCAAATATTTCTTTGATATCATGTACTTATTTGGTTATTCTTCTGTTCATTTATTTACTTACTATTTTGTGATTCAGGCAGTTGAACTCAATTCATATATATTAAGCAATGTTCTATGTATGATATTCTATGACTTGTTTTTACATTTTTCATTATTTCTCTAGAGATAAGATTTAATTATAAGGTTTGGGGATATCATTTAAATTTTAATTTTATAGTAAATAGTGGACTTTTTTCTCTCTGTGTGAAAGAAGTGTGAATATATGCTAAATGCTATATTATTTTAATTTTCTACATTGAACAATTCTAAACAGATGTCATACAGATTTTCCTTTCAGAGTCCAAATAAGGTAGATACTTTTATAATCAAAACATTTGAATCTTTGTTTTTAATGAAAAAAATAATTATATTGTATATGTGTATATTTATGTATGGTTTTGTGCATGTGGCTTCAGTGCCTACAGAAGCTAGAAGATGGTGCTATATCCCATGAAGCTAGAGTTACCTCCATTCATGAGCCTTGTGAAGTGGGTATTGACAACTTTGTTCCTGTGGAAGAGAAGCAAATACACCTAACTGCTGAACCATCTCTTGGACCCTTATTTTTACTTATGTGTGATTGTTTTCATATATTTAAATACTTATGGTTGATTTTGATTATGTCATTGCCATATATCATTTGTAATTTTGAGATGTATGACACATATGTTTTTGTTGAGATGGGGTCTCTCTATGTATTTTTCTGGGTTTCCTGGAAATCACTGGCCACAAATTCATAGAGATCCACCTGCACCTACTTCCTGAGTGCTGAGATGAAAGGAATGCATCATCTCATAACTGTTAAACCTACTGTCTTGAAAGAAATCTCAAATCTCTTTTTCTATTGTCTAAAGGAATTGATAGTTACCCTTTGACTAATATTCCCGATTTCCCCTACCCATAGTTTAGGAGTAAGTGCCATCAAACTCTATTTCTGTGAGCTAGACTATTTCAGGTTACACATATACATATGATTACACAGTATTAGACTTTCTGGGCCTGGCACATTTTGAACTTTTATAGTTTAGAGCAAGATTTGGGATTTGTAGTTGAAGGATCAAAAAGAACAAAATGGAAACTTCTAAACAGCTACTAGCATTGAAATATGAATCCTACATTGGGTATTGAAAATATATAGTATAGTATGAAATATTATAGTTGGTAAAAATAATATTTGGAAATTTTATTTTGGAATAATTTGGAAAAAGTGAGTTTTTGACCTGGAAGTTTGTTACTCTGTTGCTGCAATAGCCTAAGTGGTCCCTATAGTCAACAGACCTTAAACCAGTAGCATTTTGATAAATCAGTGCTCTACCTGATGCCCAGGTATTGGTTCCTTAAACTCTTATTCCATGAATAGGAACCAGGGCTCCTTGGAAGGCAGCTGGTACCAAGCCTTGGGTCTGGAGAATGTAAGATGAGCCTGGAATATCTTGCCACTTACAGAAAGTGTGAGAATGCTGACTGGTGCTACAAAGGACAAATGGGCTTTAATCAGGCTGTTAGCAAAAGCAACAGACTGAGCACTTATGAAATGAGGCTCACACTCCCAGAACAGAAAGTAAAAATTGGGCATAATAATGAGAAATTATTGTGGCCAAATGCAGGTAGTGACATCTACTGAAACGTGACATCTACTGAAATGTCCCTATGATGATACAATAGTATAATATAAAGCATAGCATAATATAAAGCATGCTACAGGATATATGTAATGCTCACCAGAATTTCCAGTGTTGATTATTAAAATGCTATATATTGTCTAACCCAATTTATGTTACTTACTCCTACACTCAACTTTTCTGCCATCAATGAAGTTGACACAAACAGACATAGAGTCTTCAGTATTAAGCAACATTAAGGAAGAAGTGAAGTTAAAGTAGGAGAGAAAAAATGGGAGGGAAGGCATGGGTGATGTTTTTGTAAGGTGTTGAATATAGAAAGACGTATGCAGCCTGTGAGAGACATACTCCAAAATAAAACGAAATTACTTGAAATTTGAGATGCTATTGGATTAGAGTGTTTGTAATGGCTTTCAAATGTATTTTCATTTGTGTCACAGGGAATTTTTTTTTTTTTTTACAAATTTGTGGTTCTAACAGAATTTTACAGTCATAGAATCTATGAAAATACAACAAAGATGGCATTGTATCCATCATTATTTCTGTATATTGAACTTGTAATGCTCACCTGACTACTGCTGTTCTTTTGTGATGTTCATTAACCTGGGTGATCAAAGCTAGCATAAATAAACCAGTTGTGGAACCCCATTACATCATGTATTGTATTTGCTATCGCCTTGTGGAAAGAAAACTTAGAGAAAGCAAGATAGGGTTCAGCATATTTCTACATTATTTCTCTTAAATGCTGAACACTCATGACATAATTTTCTGTTTCACAAACATAATTTATGATGTGGTTTGTGGTTGATAATAGTACAAAAGTCTATATCACAATGAATTTAATTCAGAAATCACTTTATCTTGGGTAATTGTTTTGAGTGATTCTTAAATTATAGATCTGGTGAAAGATCCTTTTAATCCTGTGAAATTATAATATTTATCTCTAGTTTTGAAGCTATAGTTCTGGTGTTAATATAGTGTTTTTTAACTTTTTATTTATTCTTTGTTTCTTTTACATCATGCCTCCCAATCCCACCCATTTGCCTCCCTCCACAAAAAATGGGAAAAAGGAGGAAATCTCATCGTGGAAGCTGCAGTTCAACATAGTGAATCATGCAGTAAACCTCTTTATCAATACATTTTTTACATGCAGGTGTTCATCCCAAAGAATCAATAGTCTGCTTGGAGGTCCCTGAACTCTGTACCATTGACACTGGACCCTCACTGGGAGTCTTCCTATTCACACTGTTGTTGCCCTGTATTGTGGAGTTCCTGCAGCCTTGGATCTGTAGGACCTACTCCAACCCTGCGCTCCAGCAGATCACAGATAGGGTGGGCTAACACATAACCCTAATTCTGGGCATGGGTATTTGGAGGTTAGTCAGTTGGCCAGCTCTCTCCTGTCCTCACCACTAGGGTGAGCTCTCCTGCATTGCCCTGGTTAGTTCACTATTTGAAACAGTAAGCAAGAGGTAGGGCCAGTTCTCAGACCCTCAAGGTCAGTTCTCCCACACCTGTCCCTGTCTTTTCCAGGTGAGGTATAAGGGGCACCCTCCCCAGTATTGTAGCTGATGAGGGGCAGAGCCAGCTCTCTTGCTTTTATGACCTCAGGGCCAACTCTTCCACCTTTTTTAGGTGTTGATGTGTGCGTTTTGTGTGTGTGTGTGTGTGTGTGTGTGTGTGTGTGTGTGTGAGAGAGAGAGAGAGAGAGAGAGAGAGAGACAGAGAGAGAGAGAGAGAGAGAGAGAGAGAGAGAGAGAGAGAGAGAGAGAGAGAGAGAGAGAGAGAGAGAGAGAGAGAGAGAGAGAGAGAGAGAGAGAGAGCACCTGCCCATGTCATCACAAAACAGAGGAATGATAGGGACAGCTTGACCATGCTCAAAATATTGAGCCTGGCTCACCCACACTTCTGCCAAACAGTGCTACAGGTGAGGTACACGACACACTTTCCTGAGTGTGGCAGCTGCATCTGGTAGGGGGAGGGTTGTATCCCTATCCTACCACAGATGATAATGGCATCAGGGGTGGGGGCAGGGGAGGGCATCTTTTCCTCACCTTTACCACCACATGGCAGACAGGGTGTGGGTGGTGAACTCTTCCACTCTCCCACCTTCATGGTTATCTCTTCCACACCTCCAACAACAGGGTCAAATGTACTGGGCTGCCTAGATGAGGAACAGGGCCTGTTCTCCTGAGTGCTGAATCAGGTAGGGGGCAGGGACAGCTAGCCTGCTCTTAAGACCTCAGGGCCAGTTCCTCCATCTGTCTCAGGTGTTGGTGGGGGGTGAGGTCATCTCTCCCCTGCCCTTTCCTCTGTACAACAAATGAGGGGTGAGACCAGATTCCCTCTCCCACATTCTTGGGGCTAGCTCACCCTCTTATCAATAGTCTGCTGGGCTGCTCTAAGGAGGCACAGGGCATACTCTCCTGAATCTTGCAGTTGGTAAAGAGATTGGCTCCTTTGCCAGCTGGAGGTGGTAGGTCCAGGTGTGAAGGGCATCATTTCCTTGTCCCTACTGGCACACCATGGATGAGAGGGGTGGTACTAGTTATGTCCTTTAGGAGAGTTCTGTTTCCTAGTAACTAAAACATTAGACAAGCTGGGCATGGTGGTTCATGGCTTTAGTCCCAGCACTTTGTTAGCTGCCGTGTGGGTGCTGGGAATCGAACCCGGGTCCTCTGGAAGAGCAGACGGTGCTCATAACCACTGAGCCATCTCTCCAGCCCCAAGTCCCAGCACTTTGGAAACAGAGGCAGATGGATCTCTGTGAGTTTGAGACCATCCTGGTCTGCATACTGACTTCTAGGATAGCCAGGGCTACACAGATATATTCTGTCTCAAATAACGAGCAAACAAACAAACAATTAAATAGAACTAAACATTATACAAACCAGTAGGTGACTGAACATGGGTTGGAATATGTTATATAGGACTTTCCTCTGAGTCAAACTGCCCCTAACCATCCTTGGAAGTTCTCTTGGGCTTGCTGACTGTTTACTTTCCTTTATTGGAGAAGGGTTTGTGAAATCATGGGATCCTTGCCTGAGTATCCACCTACCCCTCTCAACCAGTCTTATGCAATTCTGCCCTAATTACACAGGAATGTTGTTTGGTCATGGGTGGGGGATAGAGGACATAGATGGGAAAAGACTAGAGGAGTATACTCCATCTATTCTTTAGAAAACCATCGTCCCTACTAAATAGAGTCTTTTGAATGTGACCTTTGCTGGGAAAGCACCCACATTCCTCTAAGTAACCCCTCACCTATGCTTTAAGTAAGCCAAATGCCAAATTAACTAAGTGGTTCCTCAGAATGAAATTCGGTAGAATCTTGCTTCAGTTTTTTTTTTTTTTTTTTTTTTTTTTTTTTTTTTTTTTTTTTTTTTTTTTTTTTTTTTTTTTTTTTTTTTTTTTTTTTTTGAAATATTAGGAAGAGGTGTAGATACTTCTTTCTTCCCCTGGAAAAAATTTCAGCAACATATAAGTAAATGTTTTTTTTCCAGTTTTTTAAAAATTGTACTTATTATGGCTATTTGTGTGTGGTATGGTGTGGTATGTGTGAGGAAGTACATGTGCGATGGAATAAGTTTCAGGGCTCAGTTTTCTCCACTGTGAGTTCTGGAACTGAAACTTGAGTTTTCAGGTTTGGTACCAAGTGCCTTTACTGTCACCAGAAAATGTTCTTTTTACAATAGGTGACAATTGACACAGGCCCAGAACTGCTGCAGGTACAGAGAATAAGAGACTGTGTGGAATGCTCACATTAACTAAAAAGCAAATATATCACCCCCTAACCTCTTAAGGACCGAGTGTCATGAAAGTGGAGGTGAAAACAGTGTAAAAGTCAGAAGTAGTAAATGACTACAATGAAACTGTCCTTTGAATGCAACAGGGAAGTTGCTCATATGAAGAAGTCACAGTAGTTGTGACACCATGCAAACATCTATGCAAGCTCAAGTCAAACAAAATCCCAGGGTAGAGAGGAGAGGTAGGCATGGAGTCCCACCCCTATAAGATGCTATTGGCAGTTAACAGCTTCTGGGACTGAGTCAATTTTTTCTTTTAGTTTTTTTTTGTTTTTAAGAGCATGACATATGGTAGGCCTACTGTGTTCCAGACGATGATCACATACCCAAGAATATTTGAACAAAACAATGTAGACCCTATAGGCATTAAAATGAATAAAAGGAACTTGGATGGGTATGGAAATGGAAGTATATTGGGAGGAGTTAGGGGAGGATGAGTGGGTATAGTCAAAATGGGTGGTAAGGAATCCTCAAAGAATGGAAATGTTATTTTTTTTCAAAGAGGTCTTATTCTTACCCTGTCTCTGACAAATCCTTTGTTCCCTACTGCAACCTGAAAGTCTTACAGTTAAACATATATGTTTGTAGCTTGTAAATTCTTCCATTGTTCTTCACGTAAATACCCTCACACATATGTTTCTGCTAACTCAATAGGTCAAATCAGACTAGATTAAAAACAGATACATGCAGGTTGATTCTCAAAGAACAAGGCCAGTGAAGTCCAATACTGAGGTTGAGGCAGGAGGCTTTATAGAACTTAGGTATGGAGTACCACCAGGAGCTGGTACTATGGCCAAGCATGGTCAAAATCTAGGCCCATGTGTGGGTGGGCACTTGGGTGAGCTGGTCAGGACAGAAAGGTGGGTTGCATCAGCTGCCAAAAATGTATAACTGGGCATTTGGCTCCATGCAGCAAAATAATGTCTCAACTTGCAGGTGGGGTTGTGGGAAGTAAGGCAGAAGGGGTTATCCAGTTTGTGCAGAGGTGAGCAGGGTTTCCAACTGCACAACACAAATGTAAATTCTTCAGGACCGGGTGCTGTCTGCAGAGTCCCAGCACACTCTGTAGCAGGGGCAGATGAACTCTGCCTGTCACCATACCCACAGCTGCTACTGAGGGAATTTGCACGGCTACCCACCTCAACTCCAACTGAGCAAACAGATAACTACAGGGGTCCCTGAAGGACAGACTCAGACCCTGCCCAGAGGTGAGGAGGGGTCACCAGGCCCAAGCGCATATATTCCAGCCAGGGAGGGAGAGTTGAGCTCCCATCGGTTTCAGTTCCGCTTCCAGGACCAGGTGTTGTCTGCAGAGTAAGTTCCAGCAAACTCTGTACCAGGCACAGATAAAGTCTGCCTGTTACCATACCCACAGCTGCTGCTGAGGGAATTTGCACGGCTACGCACCTCGACCTCCAACTGAGCAAACAGATAACTTCTGGGGTCTCTGAAGGGCAGATTCAGACCCTGCCCAGAGAGGTGACAGGAGGCACACAAGCTTGAGTGCCACAACTGACCAACCCATCTAATAGTGAACCACTGAAGCCATGGGCAAACATCAGTGCAAAAAAATTACATAATAATACAAAGAACAACATGGTAACTCCAGAAGAGAGTGGCGATCTTACAAATACAAGATCTGAACTGAGCAATGAAGGGGAAACAGAAGGAAGCAACACCAAAAATTCCTTTTTGATGATCATCGAAGCTCTCAAAGAAGATATGAGAAAAAGCCTTAAAGAAATAGAAGAAAATACAAACAAAAAATTGGAAGACATGAACAAATCTATGAAAGAAACATGCCAGGAACTAAAAGCCGAAATGGAAGCAATAAAAAAGGCACAAAATGAGGCAAAGATGGAAATAGAAAACCTGAAGAAAAAAGCTGGAACCACAGATACAAGCATAACAAACAGAGTTCAAGAGATGGAAGATAGAATCTCTGAAGTGGAAGACTCAGTAGCTCAAATAGATATGTCAGTCAAAGAAAATAGTAAAACTAAAAAAGCCATA
>PVIH01017658.1:0-41099 GCA_004025045.1 Sigmodon hispidus
TCCTCCTCCTCCTCCTCCTCCTCCTCGGGTCTCTGCACACACACACATGGCTACACATACTTACACACATGTATACATACACTCCGCACATATGACACATGTGTATACAAAAAAATCCAGAAGTGTGAAGGATTTAGTAAATGTTACAAAAGAAAAAGAAGCAGAGGGTGAGTTTGAGGTCGCAGTCTAAAGCCGTGCCCCTCAGGTAGGAGAGAGATAGCTCTTAACCTCCAAGGAACACTTAACAACAGCTAGCAATGATTTTGTCACAATAAAAGAGATGCTGCTAACTTCAAGTAGGTAAGGGATGGGGACACTATTCAACATTATGTGATGTTGCCACTCAAGCAAAAATTACCTCTCCTGAAATCTCAGTAGTGCTGCCATAGAATAACTCTGGGAATACTTAGCACCTGACTATTCTTCCCAAGGAAGACCTCTGGCTTTGGTGAATGGGTGTAAGCTGGTATCCAAATCTGAGCCAAGATTTCCCAGGCAGAGGAGAGAGAATGGGGAGACTTTGGCAAAGGGAACCACACGGATACTGAGCCAGAGCTTCTGAGCATGGCCAGAGTGTATAAAGAAGGTGGTCTATAGTTGGATTTATAAACTAGCTCAGAACTGGAAGAATCCGCTCTCAGAATTCCCCTTCAGGTGTCTGCTGACAGGTGTGTGGGGTATGAGGACTTTATCTTCTTAGCTCCACTCTGTGCTGCTCTAACAGAAAGTTCTGTACTATCTGCTCCTGGTGACACATTCTCTGTTTATCTAAGGCCCTCCCTAAGGCCATTTTAAGACACTCCCAGACATGATATGATGCACATGGAGGTCCTGGACCCATCACAGTTTAGGATCTGCAGATGATAAGAGAAAGTAGAGCTTTCTGTTAACACTAGCCTGTAATCTCCATCCCTCCAACTGAGGTACCACTCTCTGAAGCATCACCATACTCTGACCACCTCTGTCTTGACTGGAGACCACTGCTGAAGACTAGAGGGAGGGTGTCACCACATGACACACTGTCATCTTTGGTAACAATGAGGGAAAGTGGCTGAGAAGTGGAACAAATGGAACAGAAATAGATTTCTGCTCCAACTATGGGAGAAGCTAGACTAAAGTCAGCTCCAGAGTACAGTGAAGTGAAGTGGAGGCTGACTCTGAACAGTGCCTTGGACTCAGCAGTCACAGGATGACTGTCTGGGACTGACATGTTCACATATATAGACTGACATTTAATTACCTCTGTGACCTGTACCCATTGCCGATATGGGCTTGTCAACTATTCACCCTCCAATAGGTGCTAAATATGTATGTATATATTTTTAATCAGTAAAGAATCATTTGGGCCAGTTGTTCAGAAAAAGCATAAGTAGTCAACTGATCTCTACAAATAAATGCCATTATGCAAGTCTCAGTAATGTGGAGGGACAGGGAGCTGGAAAGATAGTCTTTCTCCACAGATTGAGAGATGTATGTAGAGCAGCTAAGGAAGAAGCCATGAAGGTACAAAGTCTCAGAGAGACAGGGAAAAGGAGAGGTTCAGAGAAGAAGAGATTGAGAACATCATGGAGAAAGCAGCCTATGAACCAGGCCTCAAAGGAAGGACACAGAGAAATTCTGATGGAGAAAGAGAAGAAACACGGAGGACTTCAAAGTTCGAGAGGGTCAGTATGGAAAAGGAGACATAATAACTTGGACCAACTGTTAGGCTGACATGTCTCTAAGCCAGGAGAGTTTTATCAAAGAGCCACAAAGCTCCAGTGCAAGCTATGTTTCCCAGAAGCAAGGACCAAACTCCACATTCCAAGGATTCTGAGGTTCTCCTGGTGGCACTACCTGTTCCTGGGTCAGATGTCAGGCACTGAGATTCTGCCTCACATTCCCTTGTGTGACCCTGTGTGATGTAAAAGCTTGGATGTGCATTCTGCACCACGACTAGGATCACATTACGGGAAGAACTTAGAAGGATACTGTGAGTCTGACCCACATTAAAACAAAACAAACTTGTGATATATATACTCTCAACTATTCTGATACCTCTCGGGGATTCACAGCCACTGATTGGTCTTGTTAGAAAAGGGACAGTCAAGCCACCTCTAAGAGGGACCAAAATGATGCTGACTCAGCTTGGAGTACAAGGTCACTCATGCTTTATTCTAGTTCCTTTTCTTTTTCCTCCACTGAACAAGCTTGGGCAAACTTCTAAATTCCTTGTACCTCAGTTTCCCCATCTGGTCAACAGAAACGTGTTTATCAGACACATTATGAGAAGGTAATGTTTGAAACAAGAACCCAAAGAAGCAAAGCGAAGCAAAACATCCCATTCGAATTTCTTTATAAGGTGATTCTGGCTTGCTTGGATGGCCCTCCTTGTAGACAGACAAACTATGGGAAAAAGAGGTGAGTCTTCCAGAACCTTAGAACATCATAGTCCACAGCAGAGACTCCAACAGTTGCTACCAAGGAACTAAGCCTGTCCTCTGTCAAGACACTCATCAGTCTCCTTTGTCTGCGGGTAATAAGTGCAGTTACTATTTAATTAAGAAAAACTTCCAAAGAATAACAATCAATTTGCAAATTACACTGGGTACTAAGCCAACAAGGAACTGCAAGGCCCTTATGGCAGTCAATGCAGATACATTCAAGGGAGAGAAGAATTCTTTACCCAGACTGCCCCATTCCTCATTGGCCCGGCAGATTTACAGTCTCCAGAGTTCATCCAAGTTATCATCCCAGGGAATTTTGATGTATCAGAGTATGTCTTAGGTCAGGGGCCAAACCCACTAGGCACAACACTGTCCCTTTATCAGTGGGAGAAATGATCAATCTATAAAAGAATATATATAATTCATGACGAAATTGAGGAGAGCATTAAATCAGGAACCAGGAGCCCTGACACCAGTTCAATTTACTGCATTGCTTTGCTAAGTATATTCCCCACTGTGCCATTCAACAGCCCATCTTGATCGAAAAACACCTGCTTTGGAGAAAGGGTCTCTCCTCTTTGCCGGAGTAGAAAGCAAACAGCTTCCATCAGCAGCCATTTCTGTTGATGGAAAACTTCATGGCCCTAAGCCAGCAACACATAAAAGTAAATAAAAATTGAAGTGCTGGTGTGAAAGAAAGTACAACACCATATAGCTACATTAAAATATTTATGTCCTTGGATTTTAGGCATCTATAATCTAACTTATGTTAATAAGAATGCTGAACTGACCTTGGCTGGGACACAAAACTTCCAGCACCCTGAAAAGAACCCTACTCTTTCTTCCCTCCGCCCATGCAGAAAATGCCAGAGAGAAGGTAAATAAAAAAACCACGTGGGTCAAAACTCTCAGTCCGGGTCAGCTGGGAATGCGTGACTAGGAACAGAAGGACGGCATTTGAGTCCTACTTCTGCCAATAATTACCTGGTGACATTGGGAAATGGCTTCACCTTCTTAGGCCGCCACTTTTCCTTGTGAGCTCTGTAAAATAACCACCGGACTTCAGTAAAGCCTTAAACCCGCCCCAGTATTTAGGTTTTACATGAAGTATTTGAGCATAAAGATTGTTAGGCCTCTTCCCAAGACTTAATAAGAACAGAAGTCAGTGAAGAGGATGCTGGCCAGATGCCCTGGCACTTCCTCCCACTCTGTCTAGGACCCACTCAGTGATGTAGCTAGTGCACAAGCCTGTCCACAGCTCTTAGGAAACTTTTTCCCTCCACCCACAGCACCAGGGGCTCTGCTTTATTTAGTCTCTTGTCATGGCATCCTATGTCCTTTTCAATCTCGCCGAAATCTCTCTCCTAACCCCTCCCTTCTCCACATACTCTCAAGCCTCTATGTTCTTAGAATTAGATAGTATACTATACTCTGAAAAAGAGATTTGATGTAAAATCTTCACATTCAGTCCTTGTTTTCCTGCCTCTTCAAAATTTTCAATCTTTCTTCCAAGGTCCACTTTTATCTATCCCTTTATTATTTATTTATTTACTTATACATTCATCTGACTCAGGACATAAGGCTGAACCTGGAGCTCACCGGGGTGGCTAGACAGTAAGCCCCAGGGCTCCTCCTATCTCCAACTCTCTGGTGCCAGAATGAAAGCATGCCCTGCTAACCCTAACCCTAACCCTAACATAAGCATTAGGGATGCAAACCCAGCTCCCCAGCTCCAGGACCACTCAGAATGACATCTCTATCTGCATCCAAGTAAACCATGACTACATATCCTTTCTGTGGTGTCCTCCCCTCCCCTCCCCTCCCCTCCCTGTACTCTTGCTTCTTGTTCTTCTGGACGGACACTCTGCTAAAATAGACATCCAAGAAGCTCTCGCAGTCCCCGGATGAACCTGGTGCCCTTAGCTGGAGTAACACTTTTATTCTTAGGCCTGTAGACATTTTAAAACATGCTTTAAATTTTATTTTAGACATTTATTTATTATGTAATTGTTTCAAGATAGGGTCTCATGAATAATACCACACTGGCCTTAAATTCACTGTGAAGCTGAGGATGACCTTGAACCGATCCTCTTACCTTTGCCTCCTGAATGCTAGAATTGGGGGCATCCACCACCATGCCTGTCTTGTTTTTGATATTTAGAAGACACAAGTGTCTTATCTAGTCATCTAGTATAAGACATGCATGCATGAAAATTTCAGCCAAAAGCCCACAAACAAACATCAAGGGAAAGTAGCACAAGAAAATGCAAGTCATGTAGTTATTGCCCCCAACTGCAGCATCCCAGGCCAGACCTCCCTACCCTCCTCAGTCCATCTCCTTCTCAGCAAGCATTTTGGAAGCACAGATAAGTCAACATGCTTCTTTTCCCCACCGATGTCCCCATGCCTCTTCAGCACATAGTGAGCGCTCAACGTATTTGTATGTAGTCATTTGATGGATAGTCAAACATATAAACTGATGAGTGAGAGTGAGGTTGATGAGTTGAGGAAATAAAATTACTTCCTCATATGACATCCCTCAAAGTCATGCACTCTTCATATCTCTTATATTAACATCCTTTTCATGCCATCAAAGTAATGTGTTGTCATTAGAGGGCACTTAAGCATCAATGGGCTGGGATGCCGTGGGTCACTGTGTTGTATCCAAAATCTTTTTTTTTTTTAACTTTATTTATTTATTTGCCTTGGTGTTTGCCTGGAACTGGAACTACAGACAGTTGTTAGCTGTCATGTGGGTGCTGCTGGGAATCAAACCCAGGTCCTCTGGAAGAGCAGACGGTGCTCTTAACCGCTGAGCCATCTCTCCAGCCCCTGTATCTAAAATCTTAAAGCTGCCTATAGTGGGCTCCAGGTTGCCAATGCAGGTGAGTCTGTTCAGCCAGGATGAAGCTTAACCAATTGCCTCTGATGACAACGGCCAATAAACTAAAACGAAACAATAGGAAAGTTTTAGACATCCTCAGGCTAAGTGAACTTACTGGGTCACTGGTGAAAGTTAAGGAGCAGAAAGGAAGAGGAAAGAGGCTGCCTGTACTAGCGAAGTCCACATCCTCATGGGATGGAACTAGAAACTCAGAGCTGAAGACCAAAGAGCAACATCTTTTTTAGTGGTGCCTACCAACAAACACTCTCACACAGAGACCAGAAAACCCAACAGAACTAAGGACTTAAACAACCAGGGTAGTTTATATCTAAAACAAAAAGTAAATCCACAAGGATAACCCCAGGTAAAACTCCTATAGAGAGAGGGGAGGGTGCCTGAAATGACCATTTCCTGTAATCCAGATTGGTGACAACCCTAACTGTCATCATAGAACCTTCATCCAGTAACAGAAGGAAGCAGATGCAGAAGTCCGCAGACAAGCACTGGACTGAGTTCTGAGTCCTAACCCTAACCCTAACCCTAACCCTAACCCTAACCCTAACCCAACCCTAACCCTAACCCTAACCCTAACCCTAACCCTAACCCCTAACCCCTAGCCCTAACCCTAACCCTAACCCTAACCCTAACCCTAACCCTAACCCTAACCCTAACCCTAACCAGTTGACAAAAGAAAGGGGGGATTGCATGAGCCAAGGAGGGGGGTCAAGATCATGACTGGGGAAACCCACAGAGATAGCTGAAATGAACTCTAGACCAACAGCTAGGGAGCCTGCAGGTGACCAACCTGGGCCCTCCACGTGTGGGTGACAGGTGTGTAACTTGGTCTATTTGTGAGGCCCCTAGCAATAGGATCAGGACCTGTGCCTGGAGCATGAACTGACTTTTTGGAACCTCTTCCCCATTCAGGGATGCCTTGCTCAGCCTTGATGCAGGGGTCAGAGCCTGGTCCTTCCTCAACATAGGGGAAGGAATGGGACAAAAAGGGGACGGGAAAACTGTCACTGGTGAGTAAAATAAATGAAAAATTAATTTTAAAAAAGTCTACTTAAAGTTGAAACCAGTTTGAGCAAGTTAAGTTTAGTGCTGAATGCATAGTTGCAAGAGCAGACCCTTGCACAGAGGCCTCCTTGCCAGTCTCTGCCTGCTGCTTTCCAACTCTTCATAACCCTATTTTCTGCCTTCTCTTCGGTTCTCCGTGATCTCTGAAAGAGTCTTTGCTGGACCCCTTTGTTCCTTTCCCTGCAGCTTCATAAGCAGATCACCAAGGCTGCCTCATCAAAGTCTTGTAGGTCCTGAAACAGTCATCTTAAAGCCAGGGCTATCTTCTTTCTCAGAGACTCAGACAGTAGCTTACCCAGAATCCCTGCAGGCCTCTAATTTCACTTCACCCAGCAGCTAATTTAAAATACAAATTCTGGGCTGAGGATGCAACTCAGTAGTGAAGCATTTGATCAACATACACGAGACTCCAGGTCAACACGTTTCCCTGCAGCAAAGCAAAGTCAAAGCAAATCCTACAGATCTTACCCATCCATAAAAACCTGTCTTCTCATTTTCTTTCATCTACTGAAAGTCTGAAGCTCGGGTCTCTTCACTTCCTTCCCACCTTAGCTAACCCTCCTCTGCTCCCTCCTGCCGGGCATTTGTGGTTTTCCTTCAGATCAGCAGTGCATAGTCTTTTCCTGAGTACACTGTTGTCTGGACATCTCTTACCCTCTTTCCATGTTGCCCTCCAGCCTTTCAGGCCTCTTCCTTTGTGTCTAACTATTGTCCCTTGTGGCATTTGTTAGAAGAAGATGTGTCCATTGCAGGAATGATTCCCAGCCGCAGTAATATGTCAACTCTATGAATGTGCTGATATATTGTATATTTAATAAAATCAGCCTGGAATATCAGAGAACAGAATCACCCACAATCAAGCCATGAAGGTGAGAGAGAGTGGTGACCCACAGCTTTAATCCCATCACTCAGGAGACAGAGATCTTTCTGAATTTCTGTGAACTCAAAGCCTAACAACCAAACAGTAGTAGTTCACATCTTTAATCCTAACTCTAGGATTATGATACAGAGTTGAATCCAGAAGCGGAACAGCTGGGCAGGGGAGATATTTATTTAAGGCCGGAGGAGGCAGACATTCAGGTATTTTATATTCAGCCAGGCTGAGGGCTGTTGACACTTACCATGTTTGGTCTGAGAAGTTGGCTGGGTAAGAATTGACTGTGGTTCTGTTTCCTCTCTCTGATATTCCAGGCTGATTTTATTAAATACAAAATATATCACCACATGTAAACACAAGGGAAAAGCCTTCTCACATTTGGTCACTGATTATCTTGAAGAGTTTCTGAAACACCCTGGACAGGTAGCAACCATTTGTTGAATGAGCAAAAGCAGGAAGGGGTTAGTGGGTGAACAGACAAGGAGAAGCAGCCATGGGTCCATGACAGTGGCACCTTTTCCTACGGCTTCATCAGAGAATGCGCCTGTTCTTTTCTGATATGGAAGTATAAATCAAGGACAGGTAGATTCCAGTCTGTCAGCATATGAGAAGTACACTGACATAGTCATCAAGGAAAAATCTTTGATCTCAAATCCCTGTTCTGCTTCAGACCAATTCACCCAAAGTCACTTGTAACTTTTAGCTTTTATCATTTATTCTGGTTATACTGTTCACAGGACCCAGTTCTCTCAGAGCTCATCTTGCTCGAAAAAGCCAGACTTGCTTCTTGGGGAGGATCAGCAGTAGCACCTTTTCTTCAGTGAACTCAGGGACACAATCCTTCTCTGAAGTAGATTTCCACAGTATACACACACACACACACACACACACACACATACATAGGCATGAGTACAGATGGAGATAGCTAAAAGATGGATTAACAAGCATGTGGCTCTTTGTGTTTTTGTGCCTTGCACAGCATAGAGGGCGCTACGAATCCTGGTATTAACTAAGATGAATTGACGCAAAAGACTAGAATGAAATTCAATCATTGGAAACAAGTTGGCCATTATTTGTCAAGCCCTAGGCATGGTATTTTTTTGGATAGGCAAGGCAATGGCTGGATTCTATGAGTTTCTGAGATGTGCTACAATTATTTATGCTAAATATTACCTTTATTTGTTTGGCAGATACAAAAATTACCATAAACAAGATGGTTTATACACAATAGTAATTTATTCCTCTCATCTGTGAAATTACAGGATCAAGTCTAAGAAATTCAAAATGTACCTCCCAGCTCACTGTGGCTCCAAGTGTAATGTCTATGGGATGATAATCTTCCACTTACCATCACCCACAATCATACTCACTGGCTCATCTGAAGCATGAACAGTCCTTATTATCCACTACCTCACAAAGCATGACATTACCATGAACAAAGGTTAAATGCCTCACACAAGGTCATCAAACTAATTGGTGAGAAAGCTAGGGTTCAAGTCCACGTCTTCAGATCTTAGAATTAGAACTTTTTCTGTGATGTTCGCCTTCCCACAAAGAACTGCTCCACTCTCATTAATATTATCAAACTAAGTCTTCAGATGCATGGTTTTATAATCAATGACCTAAGAATTTGGTATTAAATAAGCTACCTCTGTGTCTCAAAGACAGTAGCAAAATAAAACTGTCAACTGTATCCCTCTATTGAAAAAGTTGGCGGTTGTCACTGGCACCCAAAAGAGAGAAAACATGTTGGCAGTACATCATAAGTATTGAAAGATGTCAGCTTCCCTCAGGTGAAATAAAAAATCCTGACTGTGAAAGAACAGATTCTCTCCAGATAGCTACACATCACACTGAATGCTAACTCCATCACCCTTCCTATGCCGGGCCAGGTGCACCTATGAGCTGCCAGTCAGATCAAGTGTGAAACTGCCTTCTGGAACTGGATGAGCCACTTCTGGGTCCTAAGAAAGAAGCTGGTGACAGGAACCTAGCTCTGTGAGGATTAGTGGGAACTGCATTTCTAAACAGACAAGTGCATGCAGGCAGCATTAAAGAAGGTAGTGCTTTAAAGAAAACAAATGTCTTTTTGGGGGACTGAGGAACTTCTAAACTGCCATAGTTAAGCTCAAAAGATGATATGCTACTGTCATCCTGAGAAAATCTACTGGCAACCAGGAGAAGGAACTGTCCCACTGGAGTCTTGAGGAGTGATCTGAAATGAAACGCCCTAAACTAACTTGCTTCTCAACAGGATTCTGCAACACCACAGTTGACACCTTTCTTATCACAAAAATGATGGAAAGTGCACAAAGCAGGTATTGAAAGCCAATGATTGTCAGAGATGGGCTTCATTAGAAGTGCATCATGGACCCTGAGCTCTGTCATGGATCTTACACGTCTCACCTCTTCACAGCCAATTGGTCTAAAAAGCCACTGTGAGGTGTAGAGGTTGTGACTACTTAATCAGCAAATAAAAATTTAGTGGGGACCAGATACCTGTGACAGAATGAAGATCTTGTGCAGAAAAGCTATCCAGTTTTTGTCCCTGATGGACAGGGGATGGTCTACAGGATAAATAAATTAAAAAGAAAAATAGGCAGCTCATATGCTCCTCATTTAAACAAGGGCACTGCACAGTTTGAAAAGCACACTGTCGTATATGTTCTCCTCCCTGAATTCTTTGCAATGGTGTTGTGATTGGTTCTCATGTTTTCTACCTTTTTCAGATAGAAATGTCTGAGATGCTGAAAGGTTAGCTTAAGGTCATATGAATAAACAAGACTGGAGTGCAGCCCTTTCACTCGAGACTCTGGGTTTCCAGTAAGAATACAAGCGCTGTGGATGACTGCAGTAACACAGCTGTGGCACTGGCCTTGAGCATTTCATCGTTCATTAGCCCTCCACTTGGCACTGTCACATCCAGTTATCCTTGCAAAGCCACAGAGTACAAGAGCACGTGCCACCCAATGACCTCCATTCTCTAGATGTACTAAATTTTCAGGAATCTAGTTCCCCTCCAGGTTGGGTGAACTGGTGGCGAGAGAGACTAAACCTCCATCTGGTACTACTTATGAGATATTGGTGTGCCTACTAAGTACAAGCCACAGGGGAGGAGGAGATCCATGCTAAGATTTTACAGAGCATGAAGATGTGCATGTCTTGATCAAAGCCCTCCATTTTTTGACCATACTCCAACTAAGCTAACTACTGACCTGTTCTGAGTCACTGTGAACTAGGAAGTAATAAAAAAAAAAGCATATTGTTTTCCAAGCCATTGAGTCATTTTTGGACCAGTGAATGACCAGAAAGTCTAATGGTTTGCATGTGACAGTGTCTACAGTTTACAAATGCTTCCCTATGCACATTCTTACTGGAGACCTAGAAGGTTATCATTATGGGATACTATTATTGATGAATATTTATACTTGAGATGAACAAGAGTCAAAATACATAGTACATATACTAATCACTAGCAACTTATTATATATATTAAGAGATTAATACTTATTAAGGGGTTTATATGAAACATTTACTGATACAAAGACTGAACAGTAGGACAGTTCTTGGAAAGGTGTACTGGTCCATGCAGTGGCAATGGCAATGGGTCAGATCCTTTCCCCAAGAGTTCGAGGGAACAAACAGGAAGAGGAGGAGACAGTGTGCACCCGGTCTTAGACTGGCCTGACCACGCCCTGTATATGGGTCCTCAAGGCCTTAAGGCTATACCTCTAGGTCAAAGCAAATAACACCTGATTCCCACTACATTTCATACATTTTTGTCTAAATAAAAAAGTTTCAAACTTAGATATAAAACAATATACAATAGAAACAATTATAAGGTAATGACCAGAAGAGGGAAAAGGCAAATAACATAAGCAAGGTCAAACTATAACTAACAAACAACAAATGTGACGTATATATTAAATGTCTAGAATATTGGTAAGTAGCAATATACAAGGATTATGTCAATGTTGTTTATCTTTGATAATATGAATCTAGTATCTAAATGCACTTAGCCAGATATGAGATGGTCATAAACTTAACTATCTAGTCTAACTGATTATTAAAGATCTGAGAAGGAAAATATATTACCTGAATAAGCTGGAAGCACAAGCGAGTAACTTCTGAAATTTAGTAGGAGAAGACAGTGACAGTCAGCTGCCTGGACAGTCATTCACAGTTCTTTTGTAAAGTTGAAGTATTATTTTTTGTCTGTAGGCCTAGGCTATCTGACAGATATTTTTAGAATCAGGGTGTTTTGAGAAACTCTCTCATCTTGTTTTGGCAGGTGTAGCAGTCTCCATCTTGTGTTTTGTTCACCTGGATTGGACAGTGTGTTTACTGGCAGCAGTGGCGGCAAGGGCAGTTCTTTGCCCAACAGGCCATTGTCTGCCAAGGAAGACAAACTCCATGTGGTGTGTCTTTGATGCCTAAAACTATCTAAGAAAAAGAACGGTACTGCCAGAAGTGATTGTGTCTCTTTTTTTTTTTTTTTTTTTTTTTTTTAAAAAAAAAACACTTTTATTTATTTATTTATTTGCCTTGGTGTTTGCCTGGAACTGGAACTACAGACAGTTGTTAGCTGCCATGTGGGTGCTGGGAATCGAACCCGGGTCCTCTGGAAGAGCAGACGGTGCTCTTAACCACTGAGCCATCTCTCCAGCCCGATTGTGTCTCTTATAGTCAAATTTTGAATAGCAAAACATTAAATTCCATATTTTTGAGGTAGGTGAAGTATTTGAACTCTTGTCTATCTGACATATTTTACTATATATCTGAGAAACTTAAACAACATGATCAGCACATGGCATACTTTGGTAACTGTGATCTGTAATTTTTATCATCTTAAAGACTTAACCTTATACTGTAAAAATGGACAATCTCTAAATTGGTGTACAGGTTTTAGATAATGACTTTAAGTATGACAATCATACAAACATTAAGCAAAAGTAAATGTATGGTGCAAAATAACAACAGCATTCTAAATATATATCATTGTGCAAGATATATTAAACAGAGGCATACAAAATATCTTAAACAGAAGTAAAATATACAAATATATATTATGACTAGCATAATTAAACAGATGTAGAAATTGTATAATGGAAATGACAATAGTATGTTTATATGTATTAATATGAAAAATATTGGGGGCTGGAGAGATGGTTCAGCGGTTAAGAGCACCGTCTGCTCTTCCAGAGGACCCGGGTTCGATTCCCAGCACCCACATGGCAGCTAACAACTGTCTGTAGTTCCAGTTCCAGGCAAACACCAAGGCAAATAAATAAATAAATAAATAAAGTTTAAAAAAAAAAAAGAAAAATATTTTAAACAGAAGTATAAGCATGTATACAATATGACAGTTATAGATTTAACTCTATCAATAGGCAGACTTATAAAACAATTTTAGATCTGAATTTGTATCAACATACAAAATTATCTTAAACAGGCACATAAAATAATTTTACATTTGTATCAATATACAAGAATCTATATTAGTGAGAATTATCTATGGCTCATATTTGGCTAATAATTGTTTATGCGTAGATGCAATAATGTAGGAAATTCCCTGGGTGTTTTCCACTCTTGAAGCTGGTCTGGGCTGATTGACTCACCCACCCTCCCTGATGCACCAGTTTTTCCTCTGCCTTTGCAAACAACTTTTCTTTAACATTTTTTAACCCATCAGGCCTCAGTGTCACTTGTATGCCCTTCATACATCTTCATCTTGTTAGGATGTCTTTCTAATGCCTTCTCCCTGACTGCATCATTAATTCAAGAAAAGCAGAACAAGACGTTTGAGTGCCCATTATCCCCACAAGCATTGGAAACAAGTGAAGAGAGAAACAGTGAGCAAAAGGAGATGTGTGTGCAACTGACCTTTCCCAAGCCCTCGGTGTGTTTACCAAGTTGCACCTGTGGTGCTGCCAGCTGGGGTCATTGCCCGGAGGCTCACTGAATCATTTTCCTGCAACACATTCTTCCTCATTGAGATGTTCTTGTCCTTACCTCCAAAGCCCAAGGACTCTGTGAGCAAGGTGCTGTACACCGGGGAAAGAGTGAGGGGAGCTATTGATCCTGGTAGTGCACCCCTTGCTGCAAACAGCAGCTGAGTAACCTTTTCAGAGGACACACTGTGCCCTATGAAAGGAGCCTCAGTGGCACTTGATGTGTTCTGTTCACACTGCTCTGGCAGCATCCTGAAGCTATTAGCTATATAAGAAACCTTTTAGAAATGTACTTTTTGTTTCAATGCCCAACACAAATATTTGGAGGCATCTTATACAAGACAAAGAAGCAACACCAGTCACTCAGTGGGATTTGATTTGGAAGTCCAGAATCATTTGGCCATATATATTCCCAGTCTAGGACCTCCTGGATGGCCTTTACCCGGGGCCTTTTATAGCTTCCATTCAGCATTTAATGGGAAGCAAAATGACTATAAATTAGTGTCCACTAATTCCTTATAATGAAACAGAGGTCAGTTTGTCTTTTACAAAGCACAGGCTTGGAGAACAAATGAATCATGTCCCAGAAACCCCTAATGATTCTCTAGGTGACCTTGGAACAGGATGGAGCTTTGAGTAAGGCAGAGATGGTCCAATATCATCAAACAAATAGAGTGGAGCCAAGAGGGTAAACTTGCCCAGGGCCATGGTTGGAAGCTGCTTGTCCTAACTGCAGGTGGGAATATGACAGCTCTCTGGATATGTAAAGGAGTCTTGGTAAAACTAGCTGTGCTTGTTGGTCAACATCCTGAACAAGTGATAGCTGTGTTTAAGGATCACAGAGAACAAGCCATACCACCCTTTGCCCAGACTTTCTGAGGTCCCTACAATGAGTTTCACTTTAGACTACACTCTTGTAACTTCTTCAGAGAATTTTGTAGAGACTTCAACTATAAATGTTCTACTCAAAAACAGAATAGGCTCCAGGTAACTGCCCATTGAGTCCTGGGGCATCCCCCTACCCTCCTCTTCCCAGCATCAAGGCAAAAACCTTCAGCATGGGAAGACTATCAAAGACTAACAATGAACCAGAAAATAGGCCAAGACCTTTAGGGTTTCAAAGCCAGGAGGACTTGAGAAGATCACTGTGTTTGGGAGATATTGCCAGGCATTAAGTATCATGCCAAAAGTTTATGTATATTATTTTAGTGCTTTAGTACCAAAGTGTAATAATTCCAAGTTGTAAATGAGAAAGCTAAAATTCAGAGATATTGAAATCTTACTTAGGTTATAAAGAATCTGGGACTTCAGCAACCCCAGCACATTGTCTCACTGTCTCCTGTCCACTGAATGCCTGTTCAGAGCATTACATTTCAAGCCTTATGATCAAAGAAATACAAATCAAAACCACAGTGGAATGCCACTTCACTTCCCCTAAGATGACTATCATTTTTTAAAATGGTGCATGATAAAAAGTGTTGAAAGAACATAGAAAAATTGGAACCCTCATATATTTTTAAGGAGAAATAAAAAACTAATTGAACTGCTGTGGAAGCCATCTCAGTGGTTCCTGAATAGATTAAACACAGAGCTTCTGTGCAGCCTCCATGTCCATACCAACAAGAAAGGAAAACATACCAACACACTAACTTGTGATGGTTCATAAAGAGCCCAAAGTGGAAACAACACAAACATTCACAACAAACAAATGACTAAATGTTAAGTCCCTACAGGATGACATTATTCAGCCTTAAGATACAAAGTCCTGATACATCCTGCAACAAAAATGAACTTTGAGACCATTAACAGGAAAGAAGGTAGACATAAAATACCGCAGGCATATGAATCTATTATACAAAAATCTCCACAGTATACGAGCCTGTGGAAACAAAGGATGGAGATGTAGGAGACAATGGAGAATAACAGTGGGGGGCAGGTGACCAAAATGTTCTAAAATGATGGCAATGGTCACATAATTCTGTGACTATACTACACACCAACATACACTTTGTGTGAACTGAATGATACTGGAATGATTTCTCAGCAACAGGGGAAAACAATGTGCCACAAGGTTTTGCCCCTACACCTCTCACTCAGTTGGAGAGCTATAGGTGATGTCACTGGTTCAAGAGTATGAATCCATTTTAAATCAGGGTTCTTACTTGCTGAAGCATGATTTAAAGCCTACAGTGCATCAAGCAGGTGACCAGGATAAAATGCTGCCCACAGCTTGTGAGGGGCAACAAGACAGAGTGGTGGGCGATTGTGCCATTTTCCTAGGGCACAATCAGAATACTGAAACCCAGAGCCTGCTCAGAGTTGTGTGATCCATATTCACACTGGCCACATTCACACAAAAGCCTCACCTGTGCAGCTAGAGTAGAGGCAGAGTAAGCTATAAAATGTAGTTGGTTGTTTTGATAAAATATGGGTCTTTATTAAACTTTAATTTGAAGTGTAGTATTAAAAGGCATGCTACACACATATATCACTTTTTTGTTACAGTAAAATATTTTTAAGTTAAAGGAATATTAACATTAATATAAAAGTGCTGGCCTTTACAGACTGATTTTTATTAAACTTGCAAATTTGTTTTGATTGTATAGCTACATAGGGGATATGGAGGCAAAATAATGTGTACTTAGTTCTGGGCTGCACTGTAGTTAATTATGTTCATTATGCTGGAATCATCTACAGCTAACAAGCTTTATGGAGGTTCAAGACTTTGCACAAGGTTGAGAATACTGAAATACACTACAGTCACTTCCGAGAGACAGCAATGGTGTGTGACAGGCTACTGCATGATAGTGGCACCAGGTTAGATGGCCTGGAAACACCATAACTGTCCGTTTCAGCACATTCTGCAACACCCACACAGACAAAAATCACCTAAAGCTGCATCTCTCCAAAGTGTCTATCATCAAATACAAGACAGTATGTCTCCTATCCCTTTATGTCCTTAAGAAGTGTATTCCTGGGGCTGGAGAGATGGCTCAGTGGTTAAGAGCACCGTCTGCTCTTCCAGAGGACCCGGGTTCGATTCCCAGCACCCACATGGCAGCTAACAACTGTCTGTAGTTTCAGTTCCAGGCAAACACCAAGGCAAATAAATAAATAAATAAAATTTTTTTTAAAAAAAGTGTATTCCTGTGTGCACCCCTATATTCACAGGGGCCAAAATGCTATGCTCTGTGCACTCTTAGGTAATCCATAGATCTGATATTCTAATTTCTTTTTTTTCTCGATTTTTTTTTTATTCTTTGACAGTTTTATGCATGTATGTAATGAATTTCGATCCCATGCTTTAGTAAATAACCTCTAGCCTGCATTCATGGACCACACTCTAATTAAGCACAGCATGTCACACATAGAAAGAAGGCAAGAGATTAGGAGGGAAACTTGCTGAGAGCTAATGTTAAATCAGCTAAGATGTGCATAAATGCCCCAACAGCAAAGAATTCTGCTGGTGACAGAGCTTGATTTGCTGTTTTGGTGGTGGCCTTGGAGGACCAAAATACATATGCTGCTCACACAGATACCCTCAACCAGGACCCCGTACCCACAAGAAAACCTCTGAAACAGTGACACTCAGATTCACCAAGTTGGCCCTATCTATTCTATCTCTTCTGCTCACAGCCATTATGAGACTTTTCCTAACTCCTGTGGAACCTTGCAGGGCAGAACTTCTCCCTATTGCAAATTTGAGAAAGACATCTGGGCCACATGAGCAAGCCCAGATGGGGTATGGTCGTACGGACAGGACAGCCTGTTGGCCTCCGCAGGAAGGTGTTTAGGATAGTTCAAATAAGCTAACGTTATCCCTGTGTTTCCTAGGGCTGTCCTCACTGGGAACACTAGCCACACAAGCATTGAATTTTTACATTGGAGTTAGGGTAATTCAAAGAAATTCTGATATTTACGTCAAGGAAAGATGTTGGACCCTGAGATACACACCTTTAATTCCTGCATTTAGTAGAAAGAGGCAGGTGGATCTTTGTGAGTCAAAGACTGGTACTGATCTTTATGGTAAGACCTGGACCAGAAAGGGCTACATAGTAAAATCTTGCCAGAAAAAGATCTATTTAAAATTGGTTTTAAGTTAATTCTGTCCTGCCCTTCAGGGTTTGAATGTGATATGTTCCTCAACAGATAAGTGTTTTGAGTTCTTGGTTCTCAGTCCACTGGCTCTATTGTGGAAGGTTCTGGAAACCTTGGGAGGTAGAGCCTCGCTGGTGAAATGGATCACTAGAGAAGGACCTGTGAACAATCTCAAGCCCCTGGTTCCTACCTCTCTGGTTCTGATCCACTGAAGTGTGAACAGCCTGGTCACAGCCTCCCACTGCTGGGTGTGGATTGTTGCACCATCTCTTTCTCCCCTTGATGGATCCATATCTGAAACAATGAACCATATGAAATCCTTCCCCAAAATGTGATTCTGTTGGGTATTTTGTCATGGCTGTGTACTAAATAAGTAATATAACATGTAATACTCGTTTTGAAGTCCTAGCCTAAACCCCCAGAGGACAACTGTACTTAGAAATGGCACCTTACAGAAGTAGCTAAGGTTAAGTGAAGTCATGGAGTAGGTTCTAATTGTACACAACCAATGACATTATTTTAAATATGAGAAGGGGAGGGCATGCTAGGAGAAAAACACATAGAAGACCATGAGAGATCAGATGTCTCCAGCCCAGGAGTGATGCTGCCCAAGAAACCAGACCCTTCAACACCTCAGGTTTGTACTCAACTCCAAAGAAACACACTTACCCCAGGCTGTGCTTTTTTTTTATGACACCCAAAACACACTATGCTCCTACACTGAGGCCAAGGACCTGTACACTCTATCTTGCTCTTTAGAAGGTCTTGCATGGACTATAGAACACACACACCACACACACACCACACACACACACACACACACACACACACACACACACACACAGCACAAAAACAATGTGTGAAAATTATTTCAGCATCTTTGCCACTCAAGGCTGCAGCACTCTGCATTGAGGCAAGAGACTCATCTGCAACCATCTACTACCACAGCATACTGTGTTCGGGTCCAAGGCAAATAATGCATTACATCTCTTGATCTCAGTTCTCAAAACAAAAGGCAACTAACAGTGTCTGGATGCTGGGGAGATCTGGCTGCTTGTCCAACATCCATGACAGACATAGCTTCTGGGTGAAAATGTTCATGCTTAGCTAAGAGGAAAAAAACCCGAATCTATTAACGCATGAAATGTTTTCCTTGCAGTATCGTTAATGTAGAAAAGCAGTGCAGAATGAACTTCTATTTCCAAGTTGCACCAAGAGTCTTCTTCCTCGATTCTCCCCATACTCCAGACTGTGGTTCTAGATAGACTTACAGATTGCCAAGTCTGCATGTACTGATGGAGGGATGTGTTTGCAATATTAAATAGCTCATGCTGCATTTAGATCAATAGTCATGCATGCAGTGGGACACTGGCATTTTTCTAGGCATCTAGGAAAGCTCTGTATACTAGAACTATCAATCATTTTATTTGATAAGATATCTAAAGAAAGTTAACTATTAAAAAATAAAATTTTAACTCTTTTCAATTTTTTTGAAAATATACAACAAATCATTTTTAGTCTCTAGTTAAAGAAGACCATAATATCTGGAAAAAAATGTAGTAATTTTTCTTTGGCCTAGGTTAAGGTGAAAGAACAAACATCATGCAATAAATATATGGTAATTTATGAATTATGTACATGTTCATTTTATTCTCAAGTAAATGTCACCAACTCATCAAAAGAATTCTCAGACCTGCATTGGTAATTAAATTTAGTCATCTTTGGTATTTTGCAGACTCTCAGCAATTAAAAAATAAGTAGCTTAATGCATATTTGGTATTACCACAAAGAGGAATGAATGTTAGAAAAATAGAAAGACAGACCCATCTTGAATTATAATTTTTTAGAATGTAAACACATGATTTACAGGTTACCATCTATATCCTCATTATGAGCCGCAGACATATAGGAGCAAACATGAATTTTTCCAAACTCCTGAAAGTCTGTGTGTGTGTGTGTGTGTGTGTGTGTGCACCTATGTATATGCATACTTGCACACTTGTGCATGTTGAGGCCAAAAGACAATGTCAGATATTTTCTATCGCTCTCCACTGTATTCTCTTGAAAGAAGGTCTTTCAATAGACCTAGAGCTGCCATTTTCTGTTATGCTGGCAATCCTCACTGATCTTCCTGTATACACCTCTGTCTCTCATCCTGGGTTACAGGAGCATGTGGCCATGCCTGGATTTGTACGTGTGTGTTGGGATCTAAACTCAAGCCCTTTTGTTGGCACATCAAGCTATCACCCCAGCCCTCCAAAAAGATTCTTATAATAGTTCTTTGCATGAGGCATGTGTGGTTTAATGGCTGGATAAAATGCAGAAGGAAGGGAGAGGAGTGGGTGAGGGGGGAGGGAAGGAGAGAGGGAGGAGAGAGAGAGAGAGCAGTAAAAGCAGGCGCAGTATGAACAACTAACGTAACCAGTGAGAGTGCGCGCTCTTAGGCCCATCAGAAGAACTGCTCAATGAATATGAATTTTTAGATGGGCTGAAGGGAATCCAAAGGAAGAAACATTATGTGTAAGGAAAGGAGAAGAAAACATTACCTACCGCTCATGAGAAGTTGAAGCTGTGGATAAATGTGCTAGAAAGAAAGGGTGGGACCAGCAGAGACCCTGGCTGAACACTGCGGGAAGGCTACTACGAACTGGCAATGTAGCTCTTATAGGAACTTGGAACCTAGGAGGGCTTTTCAGCCTAGAAATAAAATTAGTATGCTTGAATTTAGATGAGAATATGGTGGGTGCTCTGTGGAAAGGAGCGTCTGGAAGCAGGAAGACTTGGCAATCTGGGTAGATAAGAAAAAAGGGAACAGGACTGTCTGGGGTGTGTCTGAAAGGATGAACTTGATGTGTTTGCCTTTCAAATTTCATTTTCAGTTAAAGTGTGATTTCTTCAACATATGTAGTTGTATGCTCCTGTGTGGACACAGGAGAGTCATTGTCTGAATGTGCTGTAGCTCCAGTCACATATCATCTGTGCAACAATTTCCAGGGATAGTCGTCCTACCAAGGAACCGCTTTGGCTTAGAGAAAATGGTCCTCTGTGTTAAACAGAGCATATGTCCATGAAAGATTCTCTGAGGGAACCAAAACTGGTCTATTTGTCATTTTTTTATCAACAGATTCACAACCAGAAGAAATTAGAACTAGAACCTAGTTCATGATCCAAATGGCTTCCTGTGTTCCTCAGTTGTCCATTTCCAGATAAAATACTCGCTGGCCTTCCTTCTTTCAAATTATTTAAGGGGATTTTTAGACCACACTAAGTCCACCATCTTTCCACTAGCCACAACCTAAACACAGGTGCATTGTGGTATAGCAGGTTCCTAACATGCAGCAATGAGGAGCAATTGCCCACATTTTGCCTACCCACATGGTCATTTTTTATAATGAGTGAAAATGGCTCATCTTTAGGTGAGATTTCTCACCAAGTTTTCACTTCTCTAATTCTGACTATGTAATGATTTTTCTTTAGCATGCTCCATCAGCAGGATAGAGAGAATATCTTTTCTGTAATCTATAATTACAGTTTCATGGAAACTCCCCCAAAGAAGGTTTCTTGCCAACACTGAACTAGGTGTTGATTCTCTTTGGGGACTATGGGCCTTGGGACTATGAGACTCTCGATCTATCTCTCCCTCCCTCCCTCCCTCTTTCCCTCTCTCCTTTCCATCCCTCTTTCTCTGCCTCTCTCTGCACTAAAGTATCTGTTCAATTATTTTAAAATGCCTTCATGTTTAAACTTTTGCTTAGTTTTTATCTTATTTTTTTTAGGACTCTAGAATCCTACAGGATTTCTCTGGATTCCTGGCACCCTCCATCACTTGAAAATCTGGATAGTTAGATGAGAAGGGGAAACAGGACTGTGTGGGGTGTGGGGTTTATGGCCATGGGTGATAAACCTTTCCATTTGGTATATTTATTTAAAAGGCAAAAAATAGAAGCTGAGTGTGGTGGCTCACACCAAAATCCCAGTGCTTAAGAGGCAGAGTTCTCTTTACACAAATTCTTGTAGTGATATATATTCTAGATTCATTTTATTAAATATATACAAACAATAATTACACCAATAATGTCCAATCTAACAATTGGCAAATTCAAAAAAAAATATTCCATTATTTATCTTATTTTGATGAGTTCAAAGGACTGTACCTAATTCACTTTCTAACTTGCATTACCAACTAAAAACTATCTTTGATGTCTCTCAATCTTATACACTTTATACTCTCAGTGTTTTTTTCTGAACTGTACCTAGAAAAACTATAAATATAGCTATCTGAACTTCAACTCTTTCAGAGACCTGTGAAGAAAATAATAATAACTAAGTAAATAGGAAGTGCAAGCAAGTGACTTCTAAAAAACCAGGAGTTTGTAAGAGGAGTTTGAGGCCAGCCTGGGCTACATAGTGAGTTACAAACCAACCTGGCATACAGGGTAAGTTGTTGCCTTAAGAAAAAGCGATGTGGCAGAAAAGAAAAGCAAGGCTTAGTTGTCCTTCTTGATGGTGCTATACAATTTAAATAAGAGTATATACTCAATCTCGAAAAATGTATAACTTTTTGCCTGAAACAAGGTTGCAATTGTCAGAGAAAATACAGAGGATCTACTGTCAGGTCCTGGATGGTTCAAGTGATGGGCCTGACTAGGGTGCAAAGGGAACGGAAAAAAGAGATGTCGTGACATCCGTACAAGAAAGCTGGGATTTGGGTAGACTGGGCTCTGTAATTGAGACACCTCAGCCCCTAACCCTCAGAAGCTCAGCATGTTTCTTACATAGAATTGGACAGAAAGGTGGGTTACTACTTACAGCAGAACAAGAAAGTGTAGTTATTACACCCAGACAGAGGAGATGGAGTTTATGGTGTGCAGATCAACAAGGAGACAGGTTTAGCTAATCTCAGTAGGAGTGGTCTAAAGGGAACCCATCTTCAGCCTGTAAATGTCCCAGGAAGAAGGTTATCATGGACATTTCCTGTACACACCACTAACATCCACACTCAGACCAGGAAGGAAGGCTTTTATGTTTTCTCATTGGTCTGAGATTTTGGGGCACCGGAAAAGATCATATCCATGTCAACAGCACACATTCAATCAGGACTTCACTCACTCAGGGCTTTCTCGGATCCTCGCAGACTAATTACTCTAAAGCCTCTGGCACACACAAACAGTATGTGACTTTGTCCACCATGCTCTCCTCCTCCTCTTGTCCTCTCCTTTCTTTTTTCTCCTTTTCTTTTCTCTGTTCTTTGTCTCCATTACCTCACTTAACCTTAGAGTAGTAACAGCATTACACATGAGTTGTTATTGTTCGGAAACAATGTCCTTTATTGGTTGCTATGAATTGGATGTGGTTTGGCACCCCTGAGTTCATGGTTTGGAACATTGGTCCTCTGTGCAGGGAGATGGTGAAGCCTATAAGAAGTGGAACCTGGTGAGAGTGGTCATTGGCAGCACTTCCTTGGGAAGACATTAAGACAGTTTTCATGGAGCCCAGTTCATTTCTGTGCCGATGACTTGCTATCAGATAAGAAGACCAAGCCTTCAGTTCCTTGGTTTCCTGACTCTCCAAAGAATGCCATTCAGCATGAGGCCCCAACCACAGACAAATTGAGAGGGATGCCCTATCCTGGTCTTTAAGTCCTCAAAACTATAAGCTAAGAAAAACCTCTCTTCTCTATACATTACCCAGCCTTTGTTACAGCAATAGAGACCAGACTGAGACATGATCTCTGAGCACAATGCAAATCAACATAGAGCTAAGCGTGACATCTATGAACTTAATTGTCATCTGTAACATGGAAATTTGGAGAACTATTTAATAGAGTTATGAGAACTCAAGCCCCCTGCCTGCCATCCTGCACATTGTGGCTGATGAGGACTTGGCATATACCACCACCAAAGTCTTCCATCTGGGAACACTCATTTCCTAGCATACTATAGAGGACTATCCATGTGAGTCTAGTTCCTAGTTCAAGACTCACTTCAGATATGGGGTTTCACAAAAATTATTCAACAAACTAAATAGTACAAACAACTGCAACCCAACCCTTCACTGATATGGAGGGATGGCCCTTCATGGAAGCCATGTTTCACACTCCAAACATCCTCATGTGCCTCACAGACAATCAGATGTCATAAAAATGGCTAGTGGCATAATGGCCTCAGGATTTTGTACATTTTTCTCAATTTTGGAATATCTTGCTTGGTGACTGAAAATCTAAGCTCATAAACCTGAACATACCACCTTCATCACGTATACTTTTTTTTGACTCAGGGTCTCACTATATATCTCTGGAACTTGATATGTAGATCAGGCTAGCATGGAACTGATATCTCTTCTTAAGCCCTAACCAGAAATAAAATCTATTGCTTTTATTATCAGATCTCAGTACATTTTAAAAACAAACAAACAAAAAAAAAAAACCAAGAGTGTCTGAGGAACCTACATGCCAGTCTCCATCATGGTTGTATTAATTGCCATTCATTTTCACCAGCAGTAAAATACCATCAACCTACTGGGCTATGGAGTGAGTTCTAGGCCAACTATGTCAAAAAAAAAAGTCTAAATAAAAAGGAAACAGCCCATCCATGAAGGGATGGAAAAGGAAAATGTGGACTATCTGTACAATGGAATATTATTCAGCATTGAGAAGGAACTCATGTCATTGGCAGGAAAATGGATGAAACCAGAGGTTATTATGTTGTGGGATAAGCTAGACACAGAAAAACAAGCACAACATGTTTTCTCACGTAAGCAGAGTCTCAAAAAGAAAAAAAAAAAGTAAAAGGAGAAGAGTTACAGAATAGGATTGCACCAATAGAGTAAAGAGATGGTAATGGGTGGGAGATCTAATGAAGTCATATTATCTACATATAGAAAATGTCACAATGGAACACTGTTATATATACATATATATGTGGGGTATATATGTAACATATAATATACAAAGAGGTTTAGGAATATTGTAGGGTGTCTGTTTTCCTGCATATCTCATCTTTTCATAGTTTGCAGTTGTATTAAGTTTCCAATCAGCCTGTTGTAGGAGGATATCCATGGAAAAATGTGTTCTCACTGTGCCGGGGGGTGCCTTAGCACCACATATGCACACTTGCCTCCAACCAAAAGCTATGGAGAATGTTCAGAAGTCTCAAGGTCATACCTTCTCCAAACTGAATATATCCAATGGGTTGTGTCCTAGCCAAGAATACCTACAGCTGAATTACTCCAAAATCATGAAAACTTAATATTTCTTTCCAGTGTTGCTGGGTGTGAACTACAACTGAACTACATCCCCAGACTTTGATTCTAGATCCCAAATATACCTATGGCAGATCGGTCTTTCTGGGCTTGTAGAACAGAACAGACGCTCAAGAAGGCATATCTTCTCACACACACAGGCACACATGATGTAGGAATGTCTTTTTATATGCTGTCAATAAAGGAACTGTTTTGGCCTGTACTGAGCCCCTTAGCAGTAGGCAGGAAATCAGAGCATACTTAGAAGAAGGAGGCCGGAGTTAAGAGGGAAACTGCCAAAGAATCAACATGTAAAGGAACACAAGTGAGCCAAGGGCCATGTGGCAGGACAGATTAATGGAAATGGGTTGAATTAAGATGAAAGAGCTAGCTGGCAATATACCTGAGTCAGGCCAAACAGAATGTAATTAATATAAGCATCTGTGTGATTATTTGGGCTGGTTGATCTGGGACTGCAGGTCTGTGAGTCTGGACCTCTGGCCACATGGGACCAGAAACTTATTACTACACACACATGCTTACATGTACACACACACACACACACACACACACACACACACACACACACACTTCCTCTTGCCTTCTTTCAAAGCAAAAAACCACTTATTTTGTGGAAATAGTAACTTTCTTCTCTTCTGAGATTCCTGTTGTTTGTTGAGCATCCCCAGGGAGGAGATCCTCCACACCCATGTATATGGCAAATCTCAAGAAGACACCTTAAAGAGGACCACACATTCTTATGTTGAATCCTCCTTTGACCACTCAAGACATCTGAAGTACTCTTCCTTCAGGGAGAAAAAAGAAATATGGAAATGCTTCATTTCCTTCCCAAGTTATACAAATTAGTATAGTTATTCTCTCAGAATCAAAACATGTTGAGATGGATTTGGGGCACTCTGGTTAAAATATCTGTTCTCCTCAAATCAAATTTTCACTGCCATTGAGTGGCAAGAGGTGCTGCCCTGGGATCTGTGAAGCGCTCAGCTTCCTTCTGCTGGAGTCTTTAATTTCATTTTCCTTCCCACAAATAAGCATGCTCTGAGCCTTTGCCTTTCCTTCCTCTGGAGTAATCGAAAATTTAATTCGCATTAAGCCAGAGAGGATGCTGTTTTTCCCTAAGGTCACTCAAGGCAAACACTTTAAACCCCTAACAGCCCGTCAGTCAGAGATGCTTGTCTCGTCCTTTGCTGATGAGCTGCCTCTGAGAAATAAAACAAAGCTGTCTGCCCAGCTCCACGACTCAGCCCCAGGAGGATGATGCTCCAAGAGGCCCACGGGTACCGGACCACATTTGATCTCCACTGTGATTCCTAAGGCGCTCATGGTCTAAGTACCAGGCACCCCTCCATTTGGAGAGCCACGCATTTCTAGGCAGTTCATTTCCGCTTAAAAGATTAATGTGAGCGGAGACCAAAAGCCTCTTTGCTACCGCAATCTGAACTTCGAGAAGCTTCCCCAAGAATGAGTATTCCACCAGGGCATGGCTATGCTTGAAATCTTATCACCCCGTCCCTACAATCTAATAAGGTTTTACTGTGCTTACAAGCTGCCTTTCCTGAGCCCCAGGTAATGTTCTCTGGAGATGAGTAAATCATTAATTGCTTATAATGCTTTGGGTAAACATGCTGAGGTCACCACGTGCAATGATTCAACGGAGCACAACACGCAGAATATTTCTCTTTTATTCACATATAAAACATGTGAAATGGTGCATAAATTATCAGTGTCTCCCAACTAAAACCTGACAGAAATTGCCAGATTGAGCTGGGACCACGCGGGGAGATTCTCTGCTCAGGAGTCACAGTTCTTACTGCAGTGAAGACTGAGAAACCTCTCTAGAAGAAGAAATCGAAATATTCTTTAGATAAATATCTTATACTTATTATCAAGAAAGTGTTTTCTTTGCGCAGCACAGCATTTCTCAGCCACTTTCTGCAAAGTAATTTCTCTTTTATTTTATATTTTTAAAGATTTATTTTTATTTTATGTATATGAGTGTTTGGCTTTCACATGTGGCTATGTACCATGTGTATTCCTGGTACCTGTGGAGGCCAGAAGAGGGTGTCAAATCCCCTGGAAGTTGGGAAAGGAACATATGTTTATTGGAAAATCAGCCAGTGCTCTTAGTCACTGGGTCGTTGACCTGCCTTTCTTTTTTATTTTAAGGTTAATATGGTAAAGTGGAGTGAGAATTTCACCTCATTATCTCCCTGGATTCTTTCTTTATTTCAGTTAGTGTTCACTGAGCCACGGAGTGTCCTTAGGAGAAGAATGGAGAAATGTTTCAAAAAGACAGAGGTGCATCTGTTTCTGTGTGAATCTGTTAGCACCCCACAGATTCACAACACAGAGACAAAGATTTACAATTAAAGATGGCCTCCCTTGCCTAATGGGAGTCCAGCAAGGTAGCTCTCTACTGGTTGCTCTTTATCTGAGCCCAGGTTCCTTCCCTGTCCTACTCAGCTTGCGTCTGTAGGCACAGACTTCTCAGGGATTGTAGGATATGTTTTCCATAGGATATGTTCACAAACTTGTTTTCCACCACTGAGGCCCATGGTTCCCTGCTCCAACCATGGACTCCTTCCATGAATCAGTTTCTTGAGTCTCCATTCCCCATGACTACCAAATACCCTAACCCTAGACATCACAGAGCCAGGGTGAACTTTCCTGTCCCCAGCATGACAGTTGCATCATCATATTACATCTGCAACTGTGTTCTGGGTCTTCAGTTTTCCAGTGTTTTACAATAGCCATAGAAATATAGTTATTTTTCGATGATTCTTTACCTTCACCAGCATAACCACCACACCTGCATGTCTCACTGTTTTAGGCACCTCCTTCTACCTGGACGTGGACCACAGACACTCCACGTCAGGCCCTTTTTCAATAACAAAAGCCTACTTAATCAATTTAAGCAAAAATATAGATTTACTCTATGATATTAAATTTTTCATGCATATTCACACTGAGTACCAGGACAAGGACTTGGGGGCCTTGGAAACAGATGAAGCCTATGTCTGGACCATAATCCTCCTGGGTCATTGTCTCTGTGCTTTTAAGCAGCTACAGCACTCACCCCTGCTTCAAGTGGACAATTTTCCTATGCCCAGGATACCCACAGCACCCACCTTGGCTGGAAATTCTAAGTTTCATATCTGCTTTCCCAGTGAAACATCACTGGTGGCACAGCTTAGGTTGGGGGTCTAACCCTGAATGCTGGTCAGTGAGCCTTATGCTACATCTGCTGTGACGGTCCCTGGAGGTAGAGAGAATTTCAGGGGGAAGCAGGTACTAGGCAAATGGGCCTGCTGCTGTTACCCTCAAGTGCTGGCTTCTGACTAGGCTTGCCTATTTCAAGGCTTTGTCACTCACTGTCTGTAGGAAACATCATAAGCAGAAGACAGAGGTGGCCTCTGGGCAAGGAAGACTTCAGTCTCCAAAAGGCCAGTCAGAGTTGCTCCGAAAAGACAGCCTCCAGTCCTCCCCCATCCTCACACCTCCACAGCCTTTGATGGGCTTGCATCCTGCTACGTACAGCTCTGTAGAAAAGCCAGGCAATGAGCACATTGTAATGATACCAATTTGCCTTTGATTTCCCACCATTTCCAGCTGTGTGGAAGAGTTTCCTTATCTACAAAAAGGCTTAGTACTATCCAGGTCCAATTTTTAGCTGAAAGATAGCTGAGTAAAAGTAATATTACTGCTGCTAATATTAGCCTGCAGCCACCTTTTACAAATAGGCAGCCAGCCTATAGCTTGACTTCACAACTACAGACCTGCATCATGAATCAAAACGACTAGTTAACATGTTCTAAGAATGCAATAGGCTAAAATTTCAAAACACAACTCACAAAAAATGAATCCTAAAATGCACAGTAGCCTCCTTTTGCATTTGGTCACTCTTTTGAGGCACCTGTAGATGATGTGTTGTTGTAAGATCTTCCTAAGAGTGAATGAGGAAAGGGAAGCACAGCGCTGAGCATGAGATCTGGATGCACAGTGTAGGGTGGCCTCATTTTAATGACTAGTGTGATTATGATGACCAATCCTAAGTGTTTAAACATTCATTGGTAAATGCCCTAAGGTGATCATTTCATTTGAAAGGTGTCCATATGTGTGGGGTTAGTTATAAATTAACCTATAAAGCACATAGTGATTTTTAGATTTAGAAAATGGAATGAAGGTCACTGATCAATACAGCAAAGTGGTTGCCCTAGGATGCCTGGAGCTGTGTGAATGGTAACAGCTAGTGGTATTTTCAGCTAAGTCCCACATTGCTCTCTAGCTTTTTTATACAAGTGAGTACAAGGACAAATGGGCAGCAGCTCCTGGGCCCAAACTGAGCAGCCCAAGCCCGGGCTCCTCCATCAGGAGCCAGGAGGAAGGAACAAGGGCTTTTACTGTGTGCAATGCCTTCCTCTGTATAAGCTTCCTGTTTGCATCTGTAGCTGATTTTGAATGATACCCAAGATGATGCATAGAGAAGACGCCTCAGCATCCATTGCTAAAGTGGCTCCCCTGGCACAGAAGATCCAGGTCCTCTGTAGCCATTACAGTTCTTTACCAAGGCCACAAATGATATCTTTGTTAGGCAGGCACCAGGGAGCAGCACTTTGTGGGTGCTGCTAGATTTATTCTCAGCATTAACTATTGATTTTTCCTGCAGCAAAGTCACAAAGGTAGGGCAGCATGAAGGAGAAGCGACACCGACTTCCTTTACCCCACAGCCAGCTCAGGGTGACAGCAGCTGCAAGTCCTTATCTTTTATAGGAGATGAAAAAAAATGAACCAGAGATTCTTCTGTAGTTTTCCATATCTGTCAAAACCATAAGTTCCTCTGGGGTGATGAAAAATATGCTTTCCAGCCTCTTCTCACTCAGTCTCTTCAGGGCACTGATAACCGTGCTACATCCATTTACCCACTCTTTGAATACTGACAAAAATCACTATATAGTTAGGTTTGGTATCTCTCCCAGTAGTCAGCCCCAAAAGGCTGCCTCCTTTATTTCCTCAAGTTTCTCCAGAATTTCTCAACATGGCTAAACATATTTATCAAAAGATTTACCTAATATCAAAGGCTCATCTGCACAAAGCAAAAGGTTCTGGGCTGAGCTGACCCAGCGATTCAACCTCTCCCACAGAGAGAAATTGCTTCCCTGTAAAAAACAACTACCTACCTGGTTTCAAATCTCAACTGCAGGCAAATATGTCATCACAACAGACATTTCCTGTTTCCTTGACAGATTGGCCCAGGGCTGAAATTTAATCCAGTGTGTCAAAAATTGGTAGGTGGGGGAAAGCAGCAAAAGACTGCTCCTACTTCCAACCTTACAGTGCACCTTGCTGGGAGAAGCAGAAGCCCTGGCTGCTAGTGACCAGCCCAAAACTAACCAGTAAGGAGCGTCTGTAAACCTCCATGTCGACTCCCAACTCCTCCAGATGATGAACAGCCATACCAAAAGGAGGACACATCTGGAAGGGAGGGAGGAAGGGAGGGAGAGAGAGAGAGAGAGAGAGAGAGAGAGAGAGAGGAATCTAGTATACACTATATACCCTTCTCCAAAATTAACTCCATCTGAAGAACCAAAAATTATCGAAGTCCTAAAAGACGACATGGAAGGAAGCTCAGATAACCTTAGGTTTAGCGGTAGCACTCTAGAAGAAAATGAAAAAGTTATCATCCATAAAAGAAATTGCTAAGAATACCATTAAAATGAAACCGTCTACTCTCTGAAAGACACTGCCACTAGAATAAAAAGCCAGAGACAGGGAGAAAATACGTGTTCAACATTTATCTAATCAAAGACTGTTATCCAAAATATACAAAGAACTCTCAAAGTTCAATAATAAGAAAATGTTCATCCTAATTAAAAAGGAAGCAAAAGATTGGTCATCTTATCACCCTCAATGAAAGATAACAAAGAGAGATCAGCAATGATGTGGTGGACCTCATTGTGATAAAATGCACGGGATGCCACATGACAGCAAGAGACATCTAAGACAATGACCAGAATTCCAAACACTGAAGGACTGTGCACTTGTGAAGATGTGAGGCAAGAAATTCTCACTATTTTTCTTTGTAAGTGAAACATGGTCCAGGCTAGGATAGAAGACATTTTGAGGATGGTGTATCATCTTTTCATATGAGCAGCAGCCAAGATACTCAGTTTTATTTTTATTTTTATGGTGAAAAGGTATATTTAGAATTATCCAGCTGCCCTCAGTTTAGGAAATCCCAGTTTTGTTGGAAACATCCAGAGCATCCTAATCAGGAGCCAATGAAACATGCGCCTTCTTCTCTCCATCGGGCCTTATGAGGGTGTTGACTTTGGCCACATCAATGTCATAGAGTCTGTTCACAGCCTGTTTGATCTGGTGCTTGTTGGCTTTGACACCCACAATGAACACAAGTGTGTTGTTGTCTTTTATCCTCTTCATGGCTGGCTCAGTGGTCAAAAGTATTCTGATGACGGCATAGTGGTCAAGCTTGTTTGTCCTGAGTACGCTCCTTAGAGGGTATTTGGGCTGCCAGAAGGATCTTCTTTTTGTGGCTGTGGACACCTTTCAGCACGGCCGTCTTGGCTTTCTAGGCCTTCACTTTGGCTTTGGCTTTGGGAGGGGCAGAAGCTTCCTCCTTCACTTTTGGTGTCAACTTAGTGAAAATGCCTCCTTGTTTGTTTGGTTTTCTAGTGGTTTATTTATTTTCATTTTATGTGCATTGGTGTTTTGCCTGCATGTATGTCTGTGTGAGGGTGTCCCCTGGAACTGGACAGTCACTTTAAAGGTAAGTTTTACTCCAGAAAATTGAGCTGAAGCATGAGTTCACACTAATACTTGTAATAAGAAGTTTCTGTCCCTATCCTAGCCCCTAGACCCACAGTCCCAAATATTCACACAAAGTCTTATATTAATTTCATGCTGCCTGGCCTATGGATCAGGCATATTACTTGTTAATTCTTACTCTTACACTAATCCATGATTAGCCATGTGGCTTAGTACCTTTTCTCAGAGCAGCATTCTCGTCTTCTTTCTTTTGCATCTGCTTGGCATCTCTGCTCTGTTCTTCCTCTTTCCAGAATTTTCTCAGTCTGGTAGCCTTGCCCATAATTCCTTTCTGCCTTCTAGACAATAAACCTTTTATTAAACCAGTAGGCATGACAAATATTTTCAAAGTACAAGAGCATAATCCCACAGCACCACAACTACTGGCCAGAGATAATTTACAGTAACTTTATTTATAATTGCCAAAACTTGGATGTAACCAAAGTATCCTAGGCCAGAAGAGAATATTCACAGCTGAAAGAGAATGAGCTATCATTTCACAGAAACACATGTGACCCTAAATGCATATTACTAGGAAAGAGGCTAGCCTACAAAGGCTACATATTATGGGACTCCCCATTATATGATGTTGAGGAAAAGCCTGAACTACAGGCACCTTTAGAAAAAGAAAAGTACTCAGAAGACAGAGGCAAAATTCAAGGCCAGCCTGGACTATATGGGAGTCATCAGTCTAAAAAAGAAACAGAGCCAGTGAGTAATGGCTCACACCTTTAATCCTAGTATTTGGGAGTCACATGACTCCATGCCTCTGCTCCCAGTATTTGGGAAGCACACATGCCTTTAATCCCAGCTCTGGGAAGAATGAGACAGGAATTGATATGGCTGGATAGAGACAGGATCTCAGAGCATTTGGCCTTCAGTCTGAGAAGTATTCAGTCTGAGGATTTGTGGAGACAGGATCTCCCCATTTTAGCTGAGAAACTGTCAAGGTGAAAAGCAGCTGTGGGCTTGTTCTCTGTCTCTCTCTGATCTTTCAACATTTACCCCAATATCTGGCTCTGGGTTTTTATTATAAAACTAAATAGGATTTATTCAACAACTCTCCACCTTGTTTTTGAGGCAGAGTTTCTTATATTTTCCTGTATTAAGAAGTTTCTTGCCTGGCCTACCCCTGAGATCTAGACCAGCAGTCCCAAATAATCACACAAAATCTTATATTAATTATGTGCTGATTGGCCTATGGTTCAGGCATATTACTTGCTAATTCTTATGCTTAAACTAGCCCATGATTATCCACAGGACTCAGTACCTTTTTTCAGAGCAGCATTCCACTTCCTGTGTCTCCCTGGCATCTCTCCTCCTCCTTCTCCTCCTCCTCCTCCTCCTCCTCCTCCTCCTCCTCCTCCTCCTCCTCCTCTTCTTCTTCTTCTTCTTCTTCTCCTCAGAGTTTTCTTATTCTGGCAGCACCACCCATATTTCCTGTCTGCCTTCTGGCCAATCAGAATTTTATTAGAGGAATATTTACAATGACAAACATTTACAGTGTACAAAAGCACAATCCCACAGCATTTTTCATTGTATGACTTCCTCCCAGGTAGGCTTTCAGGGACTTCTCCTGCCTTCCCTCCAGCTCTTCTTAGGAAAGATGAGATTATAGGCACTGGCCACTGCATCTGTAATCCTTTTATTACTATTACTATTGTTATTACTATTAAATTAGATGGGTTCCAGGGATCCAAACTTAAGTTGTCTGTCTTATTCAATTTCTTGCTTACTGTCTTATTGCTGTAAAGAAACACTTTTACTGAGGCAATACATAAAATGAAGCATTTAGTTGGGGGCTTACTTGCAGTTACAGATTAGTCCATGATCATCATGGCAGAAAATAGCCAGGCATCACACTGAAGCAGTCGCTGAGAGGTTTATAGCTTAATCCAAAGGCAGCAGGCAGAGAGACTTGGATTGGTACTGGCTTTTAAAAGGACAAAACTGACCTCCACTGACACACTTCCTCCTAATCCTTCCCAAACTCTTCCACTCCCTGGTAAATAACCATTTAAATGTATGAGCCTACAGGGATCATTCTCAATCAAACCACCACACTCTACACATTTTCCTGCCAAGTCATCCCTCACACCCATTGTTACCAGCACTCTGATAAGACAAATCATCTAATTAATTTGGTAATAGCTCATACTGTAAATGCATCAGTATAAGTCCACCTATGCAGCAGTGTTCTGTTATACCCAAGCTTCATATTCCAAACCATGTTGCTTTTAATGAACTTCATTCTTGAATATCTTTTTCTTCCTAGTGATATAACTTCAGCCTTGGTTTCCACCATGGCCAACACCATAGGCATTTGTTTGTTGTTAACACTGGTAACGATGACTGAGTATGTGGTAGCTGACAAGGATCTTGTTCCACTGTTATATGGATTGTATCACTAGCTCTGACTTTACACAGCAATGGCAAATATCCCATTTTACAGCTGAGGAAATAAAACAGTGTCCATAGTGTCACTCAATACCTATGGTCTCACTCCAAGCAAATGGAACAGTCTGGATTTACACCTGAGTTATCTGACTCTCCCAGTCATTGAGCTGCACTTCAGTCAAGTGGGAAATCACTGCCTTGAAAGCTGGCTGAGAGGGAGAAGAGCATCCCAGCTAAAGTTGAAAAGCATTGAATGGCTTTTCCTTCCCACAAGGTTGCATACACTCTCCCTGTTAGAAACTGGACAGAGAGCTCTCTGATGGACTGTGTACCAGTAGACAAGAAAATAATAATAGCTTCATCTAAAACGTCTGTTGTGTGCTCCCTACCTCTGTCTCTCTGTGTGTATGTATATACATATATGTGTACACTTTTATTCTTTTATTTGCAAAGAACTGCCATTAAAATGAAAGCTGACAAGGAAGGGCAGGAGACATACCCACCCACTATTCATACACCCGTGCTTTTATACTCTTTTACCAGTCAAATGAGACAACATCAGAAGTGAGATTAATCCTAGCATCCAAACATGCAAAAACAAGTTTCTTTCCTCAAGAGAAACTTTCATCAAAACCCTGTCCTATGCCAAATAGAAATCTCTCCTGGAATAGTTAAAAGCCACTGCAGCCTAGAACTGGTGTATGATCAGATGTAGTGGCCTCTACTCCTAGTCCTCAATTGAAACATTTGTCTCTTTCCCTTTCAAATGGCCTTTTTGTCAAAGGGATCCCTCATCCCAACCCACTACTGATGGAATCACAGTCAGAGCTCTTGGTGGATCAGGCCTATTTGAGGAGCCCCCTTGCCTGTTTCACACCATTTATCTCTTCGGGAAACTGACATTGTGCAGCAATGTGTAGCGCCACTTCCTGGGACTTCATGAAGCCAGTTCTAAGACAGAGGCTGCAATGAAGGTGACATTCACCATCTAAACAGCATATTGAAGCAGCAAAGACCTTAGGCAATAGCATCCCAGTGAATGGTATATAAGGCTATTGGCTGTACCAAAGGCCAAAGCAAGCTTTTCACCTTTATTTTATATTTATAATATATCTGTTCCAACATATCAAAAGGGAATCTTAAGAGACAGCAATGACTTCAGGTTTGTATGCTTTCTAATATCCTCGGATTTACCTGAACTGAAGCAGAAACAATATCATGAACCTAATCTAGCCATCACACAAATAGGGCTTTTGACTATAAGACTAACTGGTAATTCCATGTTTCTTCCTATTTCTGACACTCAGCTAGTTTTGGCAACAACACTTTTCTCTAAATATATTGCTTTGTCACAGCTGTCTACCACAGCTTTTATTCAAACAAAAAGGTTCTGATAAATAGATAACTGCAAAATGGAAACTCCAAGTTATTTGTCATAACAATCTAAATTAATTGATGGACTCCAAAAACAAATGAGCTAGGTTATCTGGGACACAAAGTGATCAAAGTCTTGTTCATATCTCATACAGAGGTAGCAGCCCAAGACAGTCACTTTAGCCCTGAGTCCTTACCTATCAATAAGCAGGTCGGTCTATAAGGTCTCTGTGTGGTGACTGGCATGCTGTGTACCACCACCATGCATGGTCTAATGATTTGTGTCTTTCTATTAGGACAAAAGGGTTTCTCTGACCTCTTATGCTAATGTTCATTGACTCCCCTGAGTGTCTGTGGAGAGCCATCCCATTTTTCTCAAGTGTCTTATGAAGTATATTTTAGTTCACACACCTATTCATACACCCTACAAACAATTAGCAAAAAAAGAAGCCATCTTATTTAGAAGTCATGTGGTCAAGATCATAATCAGGCTGGAGCCCATACAACCTGGGTAACTCTTAAATGTCCTATTTCTCAGCAGTGGGGAGTAAGTGTACAACCATTGAAGTCTAGGGCTACATTAAAACCACAGAAATAGTGACTAGAATGAAAGAATACCCTTGTGTCCAGACTAGAGGAATAAGGCTTGGGGAAACTAGGACCTTAGACATGGAAGCAACCAAGCATAGCCACAGTCATACTGTCTAAGTTCGAACTGGCTCGTCCACTGACTAACCACGCAAGCTCAGTGTCTTGGTTATTCTGGTATGAAACCAAATACCTACACACAGCATGAGCTGCCTTAAAACAGGGGCTGGATTTCAATGATGAGTGAAGGAAAGAGGTAAAGAGAAAGAAAGCACTGAACAAAAAAACCTTATTTCTAAGACTTAAGCATGTAGCATCACTTTTACAACATTCTTTTTGTTAGAAATGCAACAACAACAGCAGCAAATTATGTAGAAATGGCCTCACTGCTCAGTGGGAATGTCACAGTATTCTGAGTGGCCTATATTCTAGAAAAAGTATTCTGGGATTTGAAGCTAAGACATACAGGCAGCCATACTTTGAAACTGCTGTCTGCCATAATGTATTCTATAGCTGAAATCTGGACCCTGAAAGGATTATTTTCCTAAGAGAACTGGGGTGATACAAAGCTTGAGGATAAGGTGTGCTACACACTTGTACTTGGTGGGTGTTAGTTTCACACGTGAAAGCAAATATACACTATCAAGGTCACACACTAGAGTTTATTTAAGAGAGAATTCCTAGGCAGTTGCAGAAGCAAAGGAACAGGACAGAAGTCAGGGGATAGAGAAAAAGGATCTGAGCATGTGCATACAGTCTCTTTGAAGGGAGGGGGCATGTACAAATACGCATCATGGGTCCAGGGAGGTGCTTCTGGTGGAGGGAGGTGCTTCCTAATGCAGTGCCACAGGGTTTACACATCCACGCCCAGGAGCGTGCCTCCGTACCAGGTGCATCCCACCTGAGCCGAGTTGGTTTAGCTACATGGAGTGCCAGGAATCCTTACAGTGGGTGCCCAGTGGAGATAGATTCTCAGCCCAGATTTGGGGCTAGGCCTGAAAAAACAGAAACGGTCTTCTGCTCCTCAGATGGCTACACCTTCTCTAGCAAACAGACGTTGTCAGAGCAAGCAGAAGAGTCAAGGTGAAAGCGCTGTTTATCAAAATCTTCCTAATCACCCCAGGACTTCTCATAGGACTCTTTCTTCAGATCAAATTTCAAATTTCAGCAGTTCAACCTTCCTACATGATTGCATGAACCTTAGGCCACTGAGACTGAGTGGAAATGGCCAGTAATGAAAACCAACGCCAAACACAAGACTTAGATTCTCAAAATCAATCTCTCTCTCTCTCTCTCTCTCTCTCTCTCTCTCTCTCTCTCTCTCTCTCTCTCTCTCCCTCCCTCCCTCCCTCCCCCACCCCCTCCTCTTTATTTGTGTGAGGAGAAAAATCTCTGAACAGATTCAGGTAGGCCAGGCTCTGGTTATTCCCAGGACCCAACATGATCTCTAAACAAATTCTGGCCTTCAAAGGTGCATGCACAATGGTTCACAGCAACCAGATGAAAATATTTGCAACACAAAGATTTTACGTAGTAACCCTAACTCTAATGCACAAATTTCAAGGAGAAAACCCACTTATTTAGAGTCCAGACCATTATCTTTGCTGTTAATTTCATATTAGTTCCCTGTAAGGTGGGATGATCACCGAGCACACGGGGCATCGTGGGCAACCCAGTGCCTGTGTTGGGGCCCGGAAGTCAGTTCTTTCTATATGGTCTACAGAAGACGTTTCTCACAGACCTGGGCTTTCCATTGTCTCTCTAAGTGGAAAACAGAATGAAAAACAAGACAAATAGGCCAAACTGAACACAGCCTCAAGATCCTACTCACGAGAAAACCCCAACAAAGGGTGTCTTCAAAGGAGAGAGATGAAAGAAGCCTTGGCTTTTTGCTGGCCTCAGAGTCTCAATTTGCTATTTTGCCGTGTGCCTTGGAGCAGGGCATGAGAAGCTCTTTGATTGCCACAGAACAGCTGCACCTCTGTCGGAGCCCCCTCATGACTCATGTGGTACGGCAGTAAAAAGGGAAAAGTGCAGATGTGAGGGGGAGATCACAGAAGAAAGCTCCTTGAATGCCAGTGCACCCGCCCCCGGAAAGGGGGTGGGGGATAAGAAGGGAAAGAACAAAAGAAGGAAGGAAGGAAGGAAAGAAGAAAAGAGAGAGGGGGAGCACAATCAGGACCAAGAAAAGAGGGAACCCTTACAGGACACCCGTTGTCTTGAGGAGTTGTGGGAGGGCTAATGTCCTTGACCATGGAACTGAATGAGCTGCTTCCATGGCTGCAGATGCCTTCCTCTGAGGGCCTCAGGGAAAGACGAGCATAGAAACTAGAGTGCATAGTAAAACTCTTAAATTAACACTTCAGTTGTGCTTCCCATGTACCAGGTACTTTCACTAAACTCTGCTAAAATAGACTCATTGCGTCTCTGTGGCAAGAAGGGTCAATAGGGTGTGTCCCTAGCAGAGGCTCATCTGGTGTCATCAGCTCCATCCTCTTCCATGTTAGAGATGAACATTTCTCACCTTCCACTGCCAGGATAGCAGAGCTCAGTTCATGAAACAAGACTCAGAACTTTCAACAGGGGACACAAAGAGCACTGGAGAAGCCGTAAGAACCCAGAGTACCTCTTGCCTAGCTTTTATTAGGAAGAACTATATGCAAAAGAAACCATGTAATCATTAAACCATGTTTACAAGGAACAGATGGTTCTGGTTAATAGATCACCAGAGAGAACAGAGATACAGAAGTATGGATAGAAAAGTGTATGGGAACATAACAAGACTTTCCATCTTAAAAAACCCCATTGCAGCCTCCTGAGCTGGAAGGCCTATACAGACAATTTCCTTCTGTCCTTAGTGTGCCAAGGGTCAGAATGCTCTTAGATGCAAAATGCATTCTCTTCCCAGACAAGGCCAACATCTTGCTGGGTAACACCTTACTATGTATCAGATACTTCTCACATCATCTTCCAAACTCAATCCTTTTAGTCCCTTCAATAAACCTGCTCTTGGCCTTTTTTATTTAAATTTTTGAACAAAATGTAAAACCTGTTCATTTTGTCCTCAAAGTCAGTGTTGTGGCCCATCATTACCTCCAGTCTCAGACCTACAAGGCAACTAACATCTCATTGGCACTTTTGTGCTCTTGGTGTGTTTAGGTTATGTTCTGGGGTATCTAGGGACTCAGCATTGTGTTATTGTGTTACTGAATATTAGAGTCCACATTCTCGGAAACTCCCCTTATATTCCAAAATATGGATTCTAACATCCTGGCTTCCTTTCAAATCTATCTCCCCCGCTTCTCTCTCTCTCTCTCTCTCTCTCTCTCTCTCTCTCTCTCTCTCTCTCTCACTCTGTCTCTGTCTCTCTCTCTGTCTCTGTCTCTCTCTTTTTTTCTCTCTCTTAAATGCTGACTAGAAAATGATTCATATTCCCACAAGCCAAACTGATCTGGATAAAATTCTTTTCTCGGGTGACTCTACATTCTGGCGAATTGACAACCAAAACTAAGCATCATATACACTTAAGCTCATTCAGAATTATTAGCGATCTTTATCAACTATTTTCAGATAATAGACAGATGCTGGATTTTTTCAGTTTATAATTCTAAATTTGACCCTAATCAACTGACTGAGTCCCTATAAGGTATACATTTATTTGCGTGGAAAACTGCATTGACTATGTCCTATGTTATAATAGACATTGAGAGGCACACAAGGACATAGAGGTGTCCAGTCCCTAAGGAGTTCCCATACCACAGAGAAAGCAGCTACATCTACAAGGAAACTCAGAAGGGTATCTGTACAGCAATTTAATCAAAGATCTTTAAACACAGAAACCCAAGAACAGGCATCTAACAACGATGGAGTCCAAACATGGCTTTTCACTCCATCAGCTGAGTAATAATCAAATGACCATTTACCAAGTGATTTGAAATTGCAGAATCCCCTGATCAGCCTTCAGAATTAATGCTCAGGATAATGAATGCCCGGCACCTTCAGAGATTTAATTACTGGAAGGACTTACTTTTGGAAAGAGCAGCTAGACAAACTCCAAGAGCGAGGAGGAATATTAATGAGGGGGATCTTGAGATGTCCTAGGATCCAGACTCCATCTTCAGGCAAGTCATCCATTTTATAAAGACTTCTGGGAGAGAGACCCTTCTTTACTGACGGTTCTGGCTAGCTTCATATAGATCTGCAGGGGTAGCTCTTCAACTAGGACCTTTGTTCATGACCCCTAGGACCACTCATGGCAGTCCAACAAAAAAACGGCCTGTGTTTAGCTTCCATCTAGGGAGCCTGCAAGCCTCTAGCATAGTCTGATTCTGCAACTGGAAGAACAGAAGAAGATGGGAATGAAGCCAGGGTGAAGGACCATCATGTTTTCAGGAGGAGTTCTAGGGCTGAGTGCCTAGTGCAGGTGATAGTAACTGTATCTTAACACTGGGCAATAACTAGCCAACAAAGTAGTTTATTTCTAATCACACTCCATCCTCTTCTTAAAAGAAGGGAAAACTGGAATTTATAAAGATTTGAGTAATTCTCCTCTCATCTCATAGGTGAAATGAAAAAATGAAATTTCAACCTTGGTCATTTAAGACTTAAACCTGTGTTTTTAAGCTTGTTCATACTTTAGAAAATAACCACAATTTATTTTGGAAGAATTATAAACCCTAGCAAATTCTCACCTAGTTCTTCTTGGCATGCATTGCAATGTGCAGGGACAGTAGCAGGCCCCACATCTCACTTCGAGTGCTGCTGGGAGCCTGTGAAGGTGGAGGAAGGAGGCTTAAAAACACCTGCCCAGCCTTGGCTGCATAATGAGACTCTCTCAAGAACAAGAAAATATATATATATATATATATATATGTATATATATATATATATACACGCACACACAATATATATTTATACACACACATACACCCCCCACCTTAGCCCTATCTCCCAGTGACTATGGCTCTGATATTTTTGCTCTGAGCTTCGTTCTCCCTTCCTTCCTGAGAGCCTTAGCATCCTCTTCCTTCCTGAGAGCCCTAGCATCCTTTCCTTCCTGAGAGCTCTAGCATCCCTTCCTTCATGAGAGCCTTAGCATCCTCTTCCTTCCTGAGAGCCCTAGCATCCCCTTGCTTCATGAGAGCCCTAGCATCCCTTCCTTCCTGAGAGCCTTAGCATCCTCTTCCTTCCTGAGAGCCCTGGCATCCCTTCCTTCCTGAGAGCCCTGGCATCCCTTCCTTCCTGAGAGCCTTAGCATCCGTTCCTTCCTGAGAGCTCTAGCATCCCTTCCTTCCTGAGAGCCCTGGCATCCCCATCCTTCCTGAGAGCCCTGGCATCCTCTT